>UEGL01000041.1:0-115774 GCA_900465325.1 Zygosaccharomyces sapae | reverse complement strand
AAAATAAAGTTAAAACTATCTATTTGTTGGTTATGTACCATATTCTAGTTGTTATGTATAATCACTCTAAATACTATTACGATTAACTGATGTAAAACGTAGAACACATATTTCACGTATTCCGAGATAACAAAGTATATAGCAGCATATACTATATCAAGTTTTCCTACATCAAGTAGATCTTATTCAATATCAAACCGTAGAGGTACACAAACTATAAGACAAATTAGTATACAGCAGATTTTTTTTTTTTTTTTTTGGTTGTTTTATTATTATTACTATTATTGTTATTCATCTCCTTACTCTTTGTAATTACTCACACGATCTAATTTTGCGGCTTTCTTTCTAGTTCATCCCAATCTTCACCTTCTTCACTTTCATCGTCAGCGCTAACTTCTTCACTACCGCCATCACTAAATTCTGCCTCTCCTTCAGAATAGGCATCTTCATCTTCAGAAAATGCACTCTCATCACTTGGTTCCTCTTCTGATGCCTCATATTCACTCACTTCTTCTTCACTTTCACCAGAACCTTCATCATCAGAACCCATAGCCAAGAAACTCCAACCACCATCTAAGAAAAACTGGTGAGGGTCTTCTGTTAAGGATTTCATGATAGTGCTCCAATTTAAGTTGATAGAAGAAACCGTATATGGAATATCCATATCTGTCAGCCACTGCTTTAAAAAGTCTAACGACTCGATAGGGACAGTGTTGATATGTGTTACCGGTTTGTTAAAGTCTTTGTATACAAAGACCATATCGAAGTTTTTCAATCCAAACTGTACTCTCTCAAAATACAGATTTCGATCTCCTCCAGGTTGATTACCAAGAATGGAGGTTCGACTAACTGGATCAAACAGTCTGTAGTAGGCATACAAAAACAGCTGATCTATTAGGAACACCCTGGAAACCTAAATCTCTGAAGGCGCTCTCCACCGTTAACAATCCATTAGAAGCTTCAGCGATAGCGTCGGCAAAATATTTAAATTCCTTGTCTAATGCTGCACGCTTTCTTCTTTCTTCTTGTTCTTGTTCTAATTCATCTTCATCACCATATCTCCTAAACTTTGTTTGTCCACGTCTACCAGTACCCGTTTCATCAACGGACATATCGGAAGCTTCACGGTAAAATTGTACATCCTGGATTTTCTTCTTACCCATTAAAATCGGATTCTTTAAATGGATGTGAATAATGACAATCAATTCACCCTTACAGGATTGGAAAATTAAATTTTTAATATTAGAAAACAAGATATCAATTCTGCTATCAGATCTTAAAGGAGATTGGTACCTAATACCATTCTCATGAATGAAAACCGTACTAGGAACACGTTTTGGATCTGGACTTGGTCTCACAAAAATTTGATCAAGCCTTTTGTTCTTCCAAATTTGTTTTCGATCAACTTATCTTGACGAACTACGTCAGCTAACACTTTACGCTCTTGTTCACGCTTAGTGGATTCTTTCTTCAAATCAGTGATTTGTTTGAATACATCGCTCATTCTCTCACCGTCCTTGGATCTTAAAGTAATGGAACGAACGAACTGGTTTTCAGGAGACTCCTCATAAGGGAGTTCTTCAGTTTTCTTCGAAATACCACCGGCACCTGGGGAGTGAAAATTCAAACGCAAGTACGTGTATTCACCTTCTTCGTTCTTTGAACCATTTTTGTAGGAATTAATGTGGAAAGGAACGGGCCTACCGTAGATAGGTAGGATAATTGTTTGTGATCTCCAATCTACATGAACTCTTAAATCGCGGACGTTTGAAGGAATTTGCGAATCCCGAACATAAGATTCGTATTTTTGAAATATTGTCGCTGTTCGTTACTAGATCCATTCGCATCAGCAGCACTGAATCTCAATAAACCATCCTTTGCAGTTTCTCATGTAACTTTCTTTGGTTTTCCTTACGAATTTGTTCCTTTTGGGTTTCTTGAGAATCACCACGAGCTTCCCACGTAGCTTGGTTTTAAAATTTTAGAATTTGGTTCAGGTTTCGTAGGTTTCCTAGTTTTCTTGGACTCAGCCTCATCCTCTTCATTGTTGAAATAGAACGAAACTTGAGAAGCTGACCTAGCACAACTAGTCAAATACTGTGGTTCTGCGTTTTCTTGAGATGATAACAAAATGGTATCTGATAACTGCACTGCATAGTTTTTGTTTGTCTTGGAATCCTTCAGATTGTTGAAACCAAAGAGATGTTGAAACAATCGCCCGGTTGTACCTTTCTTGTGTCGTTCTTGGCATTCAGGACAAAGGAAGAATCTCTAAATTCCAAACCAATAATAGATCCCAAGTTCTTGGTGAGGTTACCCACTAAATCAGGTCTAACTTTTGTACAAACTCTACCACTGAATCATAAACTTGCTTTGGGGTAGAACCAACTTTTAGCTTGTTAGTCACAATCTCCTTCTGAAGTTCCAACACGAACTCGTAATTACGAACCATTTCCTCCGAGGGATCGATTAGGAACGTCCTGGTAACATTAGAGCAGTAATTGTTGTAACGGATACCACAAGACGCTAATATGGAACCATTACCATCAAGCTTGTCGTTGGTTGATCTAGCTGAAACCCTTAAATCGAATTTTCACCAGATTGAATGATGGGGAATAAGTCCAATCCAAGAGATCTAAATTGAAAGAATGGTCCTTCGGACACAACTTTGACACCTCCGGTGCAATTTTCTTTAGGAAACTGTCATCATCAATCTTATTCTCTATCTTATCCGAAAGTTTTGCATTGGTGATTTTCAATTCCTCGTCAACAGCACGAACCATCTCATCTGCTAAAGAATCCATGAACTTATCGGAACTTTTGCTTGCTACTGCTAACAACGCCTTTTCGTTGTCATCTTTGATTTCCCATGTCTTGGAAAGGCCGGCTGAGATGTCAACCACATTTAGCTCGTACTTTTAACAGCTTCCTCCCAGAGTGGTGTCCACTCTAACATGAATTTCCCCTGGTAAACATTTTTCTCTGGAGCCCCCACAGATTTTCCTGCCTTCTGGATCGCATCAATCACATCTTCAAAGAGTTTTTGTTGTGTTCCGATCCTTGCTATTTCTTTCCCATAATTCCAATTTTATTGGTTCATTGGAAAACAATTCTACAGCCTTTTCCAAATGCTTTGCCTTTGCAGCGCTGGTAATGATCACCACCTTATCTGGTAATACCGCTATAATAGTACTTGGGAATTCGTAACTCAATAACCAATTATGTAAAATACTTGTCTTTTGATATGGGTTTTCGGTATTCGAAGAACCTAACACGAATAGTAGAGAATTAGGTGAATTCTCGTAGTTCTTATACTCAGAGTGCAGTGTTAAAAGTCTTTTCTTAAAGACATCGAAATCAATACTCAACTCTACCATTTTGATACCCCTAATGTGGCTTGCGCGCCAATGCTTATCACAGCTATTAGATGACTAAGTAGAAATTCAATTCGGAGTAGGTGATATGGTGGTTGCCACCCTTCAGAAGTGTATTATCACTGTCTGTAACTCTCTTCACTGCAAAGCTGTACGCGTTGCGAAGAGAGTAGTGATGCGTTTTGGAAAAAGCAAAGACGGGTAATGCATTCGTACTATACGATTTATCACGTGAGCAGACTCACTTATAAAAGAAAAGAAATAGAAGTTTCTTCTTTTTCGCGTCATGCATAGATGGATAGTTTTCCCGGGCTTCTTCCGCATGCACGGAGGAATATAGAAACCGATTTGAAAAAAGAAATAGTCTTCGAGAAGCTCGTTGAAATTTCAATGTGAATGTAGAGTGTGTAAGATCTACGACTGATTGCAGCCAGATGGAACAGAACATGTGATCTTTTGGATTGTCCATATCAGTCGGCACAAGCGGTGTGGTTCCAAGCTCCCTGTCGAGAACTTCTGCGCAGGTGGAAAGCGTATGCACTCTCACTTTTACGGTTATATATCGAGAGGAGAGTTCCTATTAGTCTTTGGTTTGGCAGAAGCAAGAATTTATCTGCCAAAGCAGCCGTAGTTCTGTCTTGTTCGAGTTCACATGTAGGTCTAAGGGATCAGCTCCAGTTTTGAGTTGGACGGAACTCTCAAGACTAACTCCGCACCCAAAAGGAAAAATAAGGAGTTCTTTCTCCGGGGCTCGAGGACCTGAAGGTTCAACTCTAGTAACGGTTATGGAGACATGCTGATAAAAATTGCACCGACATATATTGCGATGATTGAGTCTAGCCTGTCGCTCTTGGGTAGTAGGTTAGTCGTCAGTGATTCCAGGCTTACGAGTGTTGCAAGGCAGACTAACCGATGCAGGCTCAACGTTACATGAGACGTTCGTAGATGGTCGGAAATTTAGTTTTCGCACTCCGATTTATTGTGTCGGTATTTTCCGCTTTTTTGTTTTTCTTTTTTTGAAGGTAACCAAGAGCGTGGTAATCTCAGCATCACGCACCATCAAGTTTGCTGAAAGAATGCTTGTAGGCAGAAATCTTCCATAAAGTCCCCTTGCACGATGTTTGAGTAGTATCCGAATATATAGGTGTACTATTATGTCTTGTAAAACACACTCTCTCCAGAATCTATCATTGCAGCGGCGCATAAAGAATCTGAGTCACATATTTCCTCTTGTATCTAACAATTGAGGCGACACAAAGAGTATTGTGTTTAATGCTACTGGTGGCTAGGTGATTGAGCACGACATGATTAGGAATTGGCAGAGCACCACTGTTGTTTTCATTATTATTATCGCCTTGTATACCGTTGTAACCATTCAACGGCACATTCTCCAGATGAGGCGGTAAAGTCGGCGGTGTCAACCAGGCCATGTTCTGCTGATTATGTTGCTGTTGGTCCAACGTCAAGTAGTATTGTTCCATAACGCTCGGATCTGTGAAAACCGCTGGGATATCTTGAGTGTATTCAACCTGAGGTCTTAGGGGAATCTCTTCTTTGAATCTCGTAAATCCATTGCCGATATCATCTGGCTCATTTTCAATTTCCATTGCAATTCTTGATCTGGCACTTAAGGTATCCTTTTGGCCCTGCCAACCTCGAGGTAATTGACAAAATTACCCATCTGATCTGTAGCGGTGGGTAAATAATCACTAAATCTCAACTCGTTGTCCACAATGAATCGGAACCGATGCGTACCAATGGGCAGCTGCAATTTGGCATGCAACAGTCCCGGCTGATCGGGGACCGGCACCAATCCAATCATTTTCCTCCAACCTGTAAAGATCCCGTTACATACACCTTATTACCGCCCTGTTGCCAAGTAATTTCCACTGGACACATTCCAGTCCTCAAAGACTCCGTCGAACTTGAGGAGTCTGAATCCATTGACTTACTGTGTTCCTGGTGGTTCGTGTACCCCATTTCCTCCTCGTCGTCGAAAATCAACGTGGATTTCCTGCGACCGAGAGTGGGAGGGTCCAAGTTCATCTGAGACAAAGAATACGTGACGTTACTGTCCATTCTCTCGTTGGTCTTTCTTTGTCCCTTAGGCTTCCTTTCCCTTGCTTGTTGTTGATTGTTGTTATTTACCTGCTGACTGTTTGCTTGGTATTGTATTTGTATTTGTATATGTTTGACTGGCTACGGCTTCGTTTTTCTTGCAATAGAAGTCGGATAATTGATCCGTTCATCCGTAGAACACGATGAGCTCGAAAGCATCCAGTAGCAACCTCTGCAGCCACATACTGCTAATATTATTATTACTAACCGATTAATACTTGATTCAATTCAAAATACACGTACACTTTGTCTGTCTATCTATCTGTCTATCTATCTATATCGACCTCTCAGTGTTGAAGACGTCAATCTGCTTTAGCATATTGCTTACAGGTGGTAATACCACTTTCTCTTCCGGCTGTTCTAGCGTTGCTAATGTCGGCAATGAAATTGAACTACCCTGTGCGCTAACCGGTCTGGAAGAGGCCGGCGTTATAGGCATTGTAACCGGCAACGCCAGAGGTACAGGGGCAGCCTTACGGGACTTGTATTATTATTATTGGTGTTTTTCGTCAGCGAGGGAACCGGAGTCGGTATTCGATCTTTTCCACGCGTTTAGATGGAGTCTTCTTTGTCTTGCGCTGGGAAGTACCAGTATGTGTGCGTAGATGTCTTTTTAGTTCGTCGCTCCTCGAGAACGACTTCCCACATCCGGGGAAAGAACATTTATGTGGTTTCTCGCCTGTATGTGTTCTAATATGTCTTTTCTTGTGCTCGAGTCGGTGGAATCCTCTATTACAGATTTCACACCTGAATGGTCTATCATCGTTATCCTGTGGTAGAGAAGCTTTCATGTGTGTGTCTGTGTTCAGTGTTTTTTTTTTAAAAAAAAAAATACTTCAAGCTATAGTGGCACAAGCTAATTCTAGAGTTGAGACAGTTGCAATTTATGTTGCGATGAGATATGCAAGGGCATAGAATAACATTCAAGAGAAGAATGAATGAAAGGAGGGAATGGGAAAAGGTAGAGGAATTACTTCCCCATATAAATGTTCTAATGGCTGTTGCGATCCCCGCCAAGCTTCATATGGGGAAATCCGGGTAGAAAAAGTTTCCGGTGGTGCAAATCACAATGCATCGGAAAAACAACGCTCACACCCCGCAGACGGCCGAGGAGCACCACCATATAGAACACGCCAACCCCACGGTAACAGCGCTCGAGGTTTTCCGATCAGATGAGAAAAATAGAAAAGAAAAGTACTCCGGCGCTATTTTACGAGATTTGCCTAAATTCGGGGACAAATAGAAGAACAAAAAGGAGAAGCAGCCCTTCCTTCTCCGTTAACAACCGAACATCTTTTGCTCACCCCTAAGTGGTGTGTTGTATTACGTTATATTGTAAAAGATGTAAGGGTGAGAAGGGTTCCTGCACGTGGTGGAATGGAGGGGCAATGCGTCGTGCGCTTCGACTCCTAGGTGCCAAAGCGGAGAAAGTGCCGGAGAGGAAACATTATGATACGGAGTCTTGTCTGTAATCGGAGACCAAACACGAAGCAACAGCATTCCGAGATAAGGGCTGAGCTGGGGTAAGGGTGTAGAATAGTGGAATACGGTCCGGTACAGGAAGATAGCTGAAGGCCGAAAGACGGCAATATCACGTGGAGCGAGGCATCCGGTCTCACGTGTTTTCATGTGATCGCAATAACATCGTTTCTACCGTACATACATACACCGATTGGTTGTTTTACTATACACGCTTTCTAAGGCCTGGTGGAGGCTGGAACTTCTTCTTCTCGATCTTGCCGCTCTTCTTGTCGCTTGCCTGTTTACCTCTCGACCTCCTCTCTTTGTCTATTTTTTTCTTGCTTCTTTACACCGTCTATTCTCTCTCTTGGACAGCTGTGGTTTGTCCTGTACGACAGTCGACAGTACCTGTTCGCCCCTGAGAATGGCTAGTCCGAGTGTTCTCTTCTCTATTTTGATGTTGGTTTTATCACTATTGTCATCCTTCAGTTTATCCAGTTGAGTTCGTGGTATGCGTTCCTCAATGCAGTTTTTAGAACCAAATTCATGAATTTATCAAATGCCAGCAGTTCCCCACATACACTCTTCCGTCTTGAGTTAGGACACGTAGCCTGAATCCGATTAGGTCCGGTAGCCTTGCATCTTGTTTCACCTGCACCTGGCTCATTGTCGTCTTTGCTGTATTAGAAGGTGGTTGATGGATAAGACGAGCTTTTGAAAAAAAAAAAAAAAAGTCGTGAAGTTGACTGTACTTGACCCAAAGTTCTCCTACAGTGCAGACAGTAGTAAGAGGAATAATGGCACAAGAGGATAAGAAGCGGGAAGAGGTCACGGCTAAGGAAGAGGTCACGGCTAAGGAAGAGGCATCCGAGCAACAGCCCCTAAGGAAGAAGTTCCAAAGGAAGCTTCTGAGGAAGGACTTCCTAAAGATGAAGCTCCAAAGGAAGCATCCGAGGAACAACCCCAAGGAAGAAGTGGGCGTCAAACGTAAGGGCAAGGAATCCTCTCGTCGCACCAAGAGAAGACGCAATTACGAAGAGAATGATGCCAAAGTGGAAGACGAAAACCAGACCAAGATGACGAGTCAGAGGTCGACGATGCAAAGCTGGATTCGCTAGTAGCTCAAGATGAGGAAGACGACGACCTGGCGGAAATCGACACTAGCAACATCGTAACCACGGGCCGTAGAACTCGTGGTAGGGTCGTTGATTACAAAAGACAGCCGAGGAGCTACCTCAACGTCAGGATGACGAAGAGTCTGATGATGAAGAATTTAAGGAAACATAAAATGTAATATAGATTATAAGGAGAAAAGAAAAAAAAAAAAATAAAACATTTAGATGTAAAAGGCACACACAAAACTTAACAACAGTTGTTTGCACTCTTTTCTTGTTTTCGTTGGGGCAGGTGTTAGACTGATTGTTGGGCCCTTTGGTGCATTTCCTTGGGTATTTGCATCGCCCAGATCCACCTGGTGTTTCGAAACCATTTGATATATCGCAGTGATCAACTCTCTAAATGCCAGATCAACATTCTCACTCTTTAATGCACTTGTTTCTGTGAATAACAGCTGGTTTTCTTGGGCGAAATTCTTGGCCTCATCCGTTGGCACTGCCCTCAAATGATCCAAATCGCTCTTGTTCCCGATCAGCCCCACCGCTACGTTGTCATCGGCATTTTCTCTCAGTTCTGTCAGCCAGTGATTGCAATTTTCGTAGCTACTTGGTTTTGAAATGTCATAAACGATCAGTGCCCCGACTGCACCTCTATAATAGGCAGAAGTAATTGCTCTATAACGTTCTTGTCCCGCAGTATCCCAAATTTGAGCTTTAATCTTTTGCTTTCCACCTCGATGGTTCTAGTTGCAAATTCCACACCTATCGTTGATTTTGATTCCATGTTGAAATCATTTGTAGTAAACCGAGACAGTAAATTAGATTTACCGACACCAGAATCACCGATTAAAACAACTTTTTTCAAAATGTTAGTATATCGAACTCTTTCCACAAGATCAATTCACTCTCTTTTTTTTCCCTTGTTTCTTTTGTTAAAACATACTTTTGAAAAGATAGTCATAATCGTAACCGTAATCTTCGTTATTCATCTTGCTCAATCTATTAGACCGTGTATTGCTTACGATGTGAAGATTGTTTTAGAATGGCCCTAACTCTCCAACAACTACTTCCTTAAATGTTATTCAGTTAGATATACGTCTCTACGTTTATTATAAACAAAGATGGCGTTCAATTGCCAATGGAGTGTCAGATGGACAAAGTCGATCGTTTTGGTGATGGTTTGGGAAGCGAAAAATGTGGGAAGAACGATGTCGGACAGAAAAACTTTGGAAAGTTTCGGACAGCATCACGTGCAGAGTGAAATACGGGTAATTGTCCCTGCTTTTTCTGTTCTAGCCTTCGATACAGTGATACCAACTAACGTTTATGTGAGCCCTGTACTCGCCAGCACCGAGATTACGGCTGGGTGTTGTGCACTGCCGTTCTTCACCGTGCGTTCCTCGTAATCAGTGGTTTTGCAGTTCCATCATCTTGTAATGGTAAGTAATACGTTTGCAAGGACGGTAATGACCGTAGATTAAGTCTAGCAGGCCCTTGAACGCCTGCAGGACCCTATTGCGCCACTTTCGGAATTTCACAAGCATTAGTCTTGGTTAAGTTGTGACTTTCCATGGGTCCCGTCATCGTTTCAGCTAGCTCACAGTTTTATATTTTCGTTTGTTGAATTGGCCCTAACTGTTGGGAACGTGCTTTGACGGCGAGCGACATCAAGTATGTGCGCCCAACACAAAGCCAGCTTGGTTCCACATCGATGTGGCGCAACTCGTGGCAAGAAAACGCACACAGCGCATGGTTTAGTAGTGGCAAGAACGTACAAAATTGTTCGTACAACGGCTATGTGAAGGTTCATTTACCTACGCAGTAGAGTGGACCGGATGTTATGGCTCAAGAAATCTCGGGTTCGCACGTGATGCTCACGTGTAATCATGGGAGGACACTATAGATTTACGTGCGTAAATCATCCCGCCAGTCGAACACATAAAACGAGGCGATCTGGAAGTGGCAAAGACTGCAAGCACTTCGTCGTGTCTGCCTATGGTGTAATCCACGAGAGTGAGTAGTGGTCAGAAAAGATGCAAATTAAAGAAATATTAGCAGAAACGGTCGGATAATCTGGCGAGTGCGAGAGGGACGAACTTAGGAAAATGGTAAAACGTGGGCAGATTGTCTAACTGCGGATAGAATAAGTGCATGCTACAATTGAGCTACATTTCATGGCAGCTTTAGTCCTCTCTAGGCCAATATGAGTTATGAATTCCACTTTTCTTCTTCCTTCCCGCTGACATAACTCATATAATACGAAAAGATGGGAATATCAGTTTGAGTAAATTACTCAAAAGACTTAAAGGTAAATAATAATTATCAAACTCATCGTCAAACTATTAACTAAGTTACCTTATTCGGTTGAAGGGAACATGCATTGTTGACACATTAATTTACTGGAGGCGGTCATGAAAGGATGCAGTGAGATGTCAAAGACTCTTTTCCCTCCTGTTACAACGAACCTGTCGCCTGCTCTCTAAAATTTGATCTTTAGCCCTCCTTATTCATCCTGCCTTGAGGTCAAGTAACCGTTTTCGCTCGTCGCTCGTTTCAATTTTACAAGTGCTAATTTATAATTGCTTTGAAGCAGATGGTAGATGGACAAGCTACACTGCCGGGAGTTCATCCCATCTTGAGGAATCCTGATTTGCCAAATCGCACTTCTTCGCCAGGATCAATGAGTCCGAGATCCCAAGTCAGATTTTCTGTGCCTGATATAAATGTTATGAATGAATCACAAGCTTCTGCTTCAGAATCGCCATCCAAGATAGTTTTCCCAAGGGCTTCGAGGAAGACAGCGCCTATGAAAGTGCGAATGAAGATGTGAGTGAAGGATTGCGTAATTTGGGTAAAGAAGGACACTTTATGGATATGCATTCAAGAGTAATGATTGACGTCCCAGAAGAAATTTGGGATTTCCATACGAGAAAAAGGATACCAAAGCATCGCAGGTCGAGATCAACTGGTGACCAATCTACATACGGTGGTAGTACTAGCGGCGATCCAGGAATTTCAAAGTCGTTACAGTCTATCATAGTAGACACTTTGGATTCTATGGGGAAATTTAAAGAAAGATATAGAGAAGAAAATTCCAATTTTGAGGATTCGAGTGGCATAAGCCAAGTTTCTCCTTTGAACATACGAGGTGAGGCTAGTTATGATCTCTACTTAACGCCCTACTCATCTTTAAACAATTACAATGTGCCCATACCGTTGGAGATTTCATTACCGCCATATCTATCACCGAAAAACAAGGATAGGAAAAGAAATAGTTTGGTTTTGACGGTAAATGCTACAGTCCGTTTAACCCCGATTCCTGTGAAAGCTCTTTAGAAGCAGATGGGGAGGATGGAGACAAGTCGGATGAGGGTTCTGATTTATCAGCAGAGGCTGAAGATTCCATAAGTGCTGATTCAATACCTTCGGCGGTACATGACATATCATTTGATGTAAACTCTCTGAATGATGTGGATCAAGAACTGGGTATCGATCAAGATGCTAATGTTAATCTGAAGGTACAAAGGAAGAATTTGAAAAGCCAAAGTCCTTCGAAATCATCTCCGCTTACAAAAAATCACATGCCAAATCGATTTCTAGAAATTTGAACAATCAACTAGTACCCAACCTATCACCTATTCAGGCACCTGAGCTAAACGATGAACCTCCTCTGGATCAAGAAGGTATTGAGGAAGACCAAGAGGAAAGCGGGCAAGAAGCGCTAGCGCCAGTGCTCAGTAGACAATCTTTGATATTCTCGAGACTCCGTCCAAGCAAATTCATATTCCAGATTTTGATATAGACTCTACTCCTGCAACTTCCGCTGCTGGATCATTGAAGTTTTGATACACCAGAAGATAATGCTGAAGAAATTAATGCAAAGCCTAATCGTGAGGTGGGAAATCTCAATATGGAATTTAAATTCCCTGCATTGCCCCCAAAAGAGGATGAAGACTTTATAAAGACAGATGCTTCTCCAAAGGATGCTCAGTTTGAAGCAAGGAGGAATAAATTAATACGACAGAAAGTGTTAACGCCTGGCGGTCGCAGACATATGCATAATCGTAGTAAGAGCATGCACAATGTTGAAGATATGTTTGCTGCTGCTTCAGGACCCCGTACGGTGGCTGAAACTCCTGGGAGATCTCCACTGCGACAAGACCATCCATCTCATGAAAATGATGTATGTTTTGAGGTGGATAAACAGAAAGAACAGAATTATGCTACAGGATCACCAGAAGGAGTCACGGAGGGTGAATACAGTTTACCAATCACACCGACACCGTTTTCAAGATATAATAGCCATTTGCCCGTTACACCTTCTCTTAATGATAAAAGTAAAATGAGCTTTCTATGTTATCAACGGCTTTCTCCAGACGCGAACGTGAAAAGTCCTTTACGCCTACTCCTTTCGAAGAACATGCCCATGAAGTTGATGTAACTCCTGAATCAGAACTCTATGTGGAGCGTGGGGAAGAATCTGATCCGTCTTCGATATACGAAGCGGTTCATGCTCCTCAAAGGCAGCCATCTTGTGAATCGCATGAGCCGACAGTTAGTCAAGAAAAATATGCTTCCCAAAATCAATCAACTTATAACAAGACTGATGAGAGTTTAAAATAATTTCGGAAAACAAACTAGATCATAATGATCTTGATTTCTCTAATGAGGTTGAAAATAATGATGTTGCTTCCTCGACCCCTGTGAAACAAAAGTTGCCTTCGCTTCCCGAGCCTTCCCTGTTAAGCCAATGACATCATTTCAATCTTTTACAGGTCCTGTGGTTCCGCCAGAAAATGAATATGAGAATATTATTTCAATACCACCGGAACGAAATAAGATTAACTATAATCTCTTGTCACCTAGGAGAAGTCTTTCGAATAATGGCAGCAATTCTTCTGGAAATTCTCAATTTTCAAAACAGACGGTTCAAAGTAGCAGAACTTCTTATCCAACTGAACGTGAGGTGATTAATCCTTTGGTTGAAAATTTGAAGAAATCAGATCTGCCAAATCGATTCGCATACAATCCTGAGCTTATTTCTAACGATGCATTGAAGTATAAAGGGCAATCTATTCCAGCTTTTGGTCTTGATAATGCTAATGTTCCTTCATTGGAGCGCGATGACCGGTATAGACAAGATCTGCATGGACGACAACCTGATACTTCAGTTGATGACTCGATTATAAAATACCCAAGAAACCAGAAGGTGGTTCTAGGGATTTAGATCTCCCAGCCTGTCGATTACAGTCGTCCAGGTTTAGAAATGACTACAATGGAGAGTCGTATTTTGAACCGAAAAATTCTCTACAGCTACAAAATGATTTATCTGGAAGTTTCTATGCACTACACAAGCCAATTCAACTTCCTGTCAGAGGTAAAGTGTATGATTCAGAAAGTCATGGTACGCGACAGGATTATCGAAGTATTAACCAACAATTTAAAAGGATAATTCTAAGGAAATAGCAGGTTTGGTCTCAGATAATGGTAGACTGAAGTCCAATGATGATTTTCTTGACGTATTGGAGACTCTCAACAATATGTCCCCATCTTCTCAGATGTCAAAGGAATTTTCTTCGAAAGAACCGAGCCATTATGCTTTGCCCGAGACCCCATTAAAATCTAAGGAGAATAGGGCTGCTGATGATGGTTATCATACAGAATATGAAGAAAGGGATGGAAAGCTCGTAGAAGTAGTAGTTTTAGATGATGATTCGAATGAGGGTATTTATCAAAAGATGGGATTGGTAGTGTATTATCACCGGGAAAGTTTTACAACACAAATCACCAAATAGGAATCATCAAGAAATATTAAAATGTGTGAAGATACTGCAACGAATGCTAAAAGGTTATTTTGCAATTGGTTGATAATAAACATGGTAAAAAGAAAAAAAAGTTTTAACAGTAAAAGGTTATCTAGACCGCCTCCCCGGCTACCACTAAAGAGATGCCACAGGATGTAAGGTTACTTCCAAGACAAAGAAATTCTCGTGCGAGTAACTTCATAATAGATCAGGATCATTATTTGAAGAACCTACAAGAGCTATGAAGCCAAAATCTCACCCGCTATGATGATGGATGGATGACGATTGGCAATTCAGGAATTTAAATTTTTTAATTTGATTTTACACTGATATTAAGTATTAATGATAGCGTATAATAGTACTGGTAATAGATTTTCGTGTCTATAATATGCTGTAACTAATTTTTTATTTTTTTTAAAAAAAAAAAAAAAAAAATAAAAATTGCTTTTCACTTTTGTGAGGTTCTCAGAATTTATTTTTATTCTAAGGGCCATAGCTTGAGGGCATCCTTGGTGAATTGTCTACTGAGGAAGCACCTTCTTGAATAGGACTCAATGATTTATCATAAAGAAATCCTGGGAAGGTTTACGTACCGAATTATTTGGAGTAAGTGGGGTAAAACTTCCATAATCTGCTTTAGAAGGTAAATTAATATAATCATCAATAGAGTCCTGATACTGTTCACTGGTTCTTGGTGATATTTGGTACCGATCTGTTGGGGATTGGTCCCATCCATGGTTGAAAACGTCACTGTCTTGTTTTTAATCTCTAATTTGTTTTAGCAGGTGCACTTTCTTTGCTGTACCTGTTGGTTGACTAGAGTAACTATGAGTGGTTCGAAAAGATCCTTTCAGTGAACGCCTTAATGAAGATTTCATAGGGCCATCCTGTTCGGAATCAGAGAAATTGAAATCCTCTGGTACTGTATTGATTTCATCCAGGTATTCTTCATCAGCTATCTTGTGTTCTTCCATATATTTATCCTCCTCTGCCTCATCAATGAAATATAAATTACTCATCACCCAGGAATCTCAGAGTCTAGGTTGCTACTTAAATCATGATATTTCAGACTTTGAGATCTAGCTGGAGGTGGAAGCGAAGGATTTGTAATAGAATGATGAAGTTGACTATCGGATGGTAGAACAGGTGTGTAGACGCTGTTGTCAGGGGTGTCAAATAAATATGGATTGGTGTTTGTTGATGTCTTCCTAAAGGAGATGTATGTGTTTGGAGATATTTATGGCGCCGAGAATCATCAGAACCTTCCAGAGATTCCTGATCCAGTACTAAAGAACTTTCTTCATCCATTGCATTAGCTTCTTTGATCAGATCACCTTCATTCTCCTCGGATAAACTATCATCTAAATCAAAAATATCTGCAAAGCTCTTCACTGTTTTACTTTTGGTAGGCTAAGTGCTTTTCTTTGTTTCTAGGTATTGAAGTTTGTAAATTTGATGGCGATCGTCCATTTAGTAAATATTGATCATTTAGGGTAGATTTATGGGAAATCGTTGGTTTTATTGTGGAAGGTGACTGGAGACGTACAGCAGAAACATTTGTTTGAGGTGATGGTTGAGTACGAGAGGGCGTTCGAGAAGGAGCTGGTGAATAAACCGTGTTAGTAGGAGAGCGTAAAGGTGGTTGGGAACGGATTGGATTATCATGATCAAATGGACCACTTGTTCTTAGGACATTGAAATTAGCTGGAGAGTTTGTTTGAGATCTTTCGGTGCTTTCGCTATTTCTTAATTGACCTGTAGATAAAGAGTTCGAGTCCAATGATCTTTTCTCATTAGAGCCAAAGGGTTGGGTGGAGCTATTAATGGTTCCAACGTCTAATCCCAAACCCGCCAATTCTGAATAATTAGCATCGTCATTTTATCATACTCCTCTTCGTCAGATAAAGTAAATAGATCCTGGTATTTTTCACAGGTTTTGGTTCAGAGTGATAAGCATCACTTGATGCTATGTCTTTCTTTACAACAGATTCATTGTCTGAATTGTCACTCATATCCAAGCGATTCGAAGGAAATTCCATATCCCCGTCATCATCTTCTAACCAGTGCATATCTTCATCAAAATTTTCATCTTCATAGAGATCATCTATGTACATTCCCTCTGGCGGTTCGGGTTTTGAATAATATTTGACGGAAGAAGTTCTGCCATTAATTGCATTAGGTTCAAAGGAGAACTTAGAAGCGGCATCGTCGTCGTCATCATCATATTCTTCTTCTTCTTCTTCTTCTTCCTCTTCTTCATAGTCCTCGTGTACTTCTTTTCTGGCGGTAAATATCCTGTATAACCTGCCTTTATATCTGCATTTTGGCGTGAACTATGATCTTCTTTGAATTTAACTGTGGGGACTCTTTGTTTCATATCACCTGGCCCATTAGTAGTCGATATATTAGAAGTATTACCCACGTTGGTGGTTGTTTTATCATCATTATCGTTAATGTGAGCATGAATATCGGGAGAATCTTCATTCAAGGCGGATGGTGAAAAGGTTGATTTCAAAAATCCATCGTCACGGAGGAATTTTGTCCTAAATGAAGTATATCATCATGGGAGTGAATTCTTGCTTGTCGGTTTTGTTCTTAACTTCAGATAGTTTGCTGTGAATATGCGGTTGTTGATGCTCATCTTGTCGCAGTGACCTCTCTTCAGTAGATGAAACCTGCGTATAACCTGAAGGCTGGATATTTCT
Organism: Zygosaccharomyces sapae; assembly: GCA_900465325.1. Taxonomy (NCBI): domain Eukaryota; kingdom Fungi; phylum Ascomycota; class Saccharomycetes; order Saccharomycetales; family Saccharomycetaceae; genus Zygosaccharomyces; species Zygosaccharomyces sapae. The sequence goes on along the minus strand of UEGL01000041.1, from coordinate 99,197 downwards.
TGGTCGTGCTTCCGGTAGATTTCTCATACTAGCTATTCTTACAGCAGGACCCAAGTCGGATGAAAGAGCAGTTCTAGGAGGGTGCATAGATGATTGAAGTTTACCGCCATGATTATTACTATTATTATTACAAGTAGTATTACCATTAGTATTACCATTAGTATTATTATTATTATTGCTATTATTATGATTATTATCATTCAGTATAATAACCTGCTGATCGTCGTTCCCGTTATCTCCCCAAGAATGAGTGACTGTTCCTTTCACGGCCAAAATCTGTTATTATCATGACTATTACGGCGACCCATATCAATATCACCGGGAATTTCATACCTGTTACTCTGAGGTGTGCCAGGAGCGCTACTATATTCTTTAGGTCCAAAAGGACCAGGTTGCAGCAGTGGTGAATTCGATGATGAATTCTTTTGAAAAGCTTACCTGGGAACATCTTTTGTTCAATTTATAGAACGATTCAAATCCAAGCGAATGTTTAAATCCTTGGAAATTAGATCCTGATTGTGGAGGAGTTGATTGAATAAATGATAAAGTATCATTTTGGATACATCAGGAGTCGTCAGTCCTTGGCTATTCGGATGTTGACTAGTAAGTCCTGTGTGGCTGTCATCCAATGAATTAGTCTTTCTATGCGATTTAATGAATGAACGCATGGCTGCACTAGTCCTTTGAAAATTTGGGGCTTACTAGATACAGTTGGAGATACGCTTAGAAGTTTCTAAGGTCTTGAATCATTTAATTTTAGAGTCTATACTTTGATGAGATAGAGTTAATCGAAAGATCATATGCAAATAATAATTTTATTATAGGGTCATATGACTATATCCATATGTATATGATAGTGGATATTTAACGTTAAATATATATCAGTGACTATTTGTATCTTATTTGGTTTGCTCAATTTCCCCAGCCTAGAACTTTAGAGATTCTAATGTCCTTGTGAGTCGGGCTGTCCCTTGTGTAGAAGTATCGTTGTCCAGAGTTACCCTAGCCCTATTGTTTTCAAGTCCTTCTAGAAGCATACAAGCCTTACAGATTCTGTTGCTCGAAAGATAGCCACATTTTTCACACTTGTTGCCGTCTACAAACCCCAAAGATACAGAACCATCTGTTCGAACCTCCATTTGATCTGGTGGACCTTTTCTCTTGGTTTTTAGGTTTTAGTATTAGATTTTCACCACTATGAATAATATCAATAATACAACTTGGTCTGACCATTTCCAGATTTTTCATTAAATCTCTGGCTGTTCCCCTAAAGGCTTCAGGTGCATACGAACATTCTGTGGAGAAATAGTCCAATTTTTGTAGTGCGCATAGAGCACAATTTCTTTTGGTAAGAATATTTGAAAGGTTTTGATCTTTTAATAGGGGATCCACTACTTTGTGTAATTATGGCAGTAGATTTTTCCAAACGAGCAACATCACCCCGTAGAATGTTCATTAGAACTGTTTCTGCCATATCATCTGCATTATGACCTGTTACTACGTGGCTAATACCCAGTTTTGATGAGCCACGATCCAGGGCTTGGCGTCTAAATACCCCACAATAAGTACAACTGTTTCTAACGCCAGCACATGCAACGATTTCATCCATGGTCCAGTCGTAAAGTTCTCTATAAGATATGATCTCTAAAGGAAGATCATACTGTACTTGGTTTCTCTTCACGGTAGCCAAGGAATCATCTCTATATCCCACTATACCTTCATCAATACTCAATAAAACAAGTTTAATACCATAATCATAACGATCGTTTAGTAATTTTAACACATACGCTAAAACGGTTGAATCTTTACCACCGGACGCCCCTATGGCAACTTTCTCACCTCTGTAGAATAAATTGTTGTTCACAATAGTATTATGAATCTCAGTTTCGAATACATGGAAGAAGCATAGCTTGCAAATCTTCTGTAGATTTTGGGCCTACGTATAATGGCTTTTCGACAATGACACAGCTCACACAACTGTGATACTTTAACCTGTTTTTATTTACGGGATCAGATGGAGGTATAAACGACATGGGAAACTTCTTTGATTACAGTGACTTTCTTCCATTCACCTCTTCTCATTTTCAATCTTTTTTTTTCTTCTGCTTCGTTAAAAATTAACCCCGAGAGCAAAAATGCATCTTGGAGGATTTGAATGGACGACTACTCATTGTTGAACTGTTTGGCTCTTCTATTCGCGGTACGTAGCCTAGAGGCAGTATGATCCACACCATCATTCAATGAATCAAGCAATTCATTGTCCTGTAGTAATTCTTGGTTCATAGTAAGTGACAAATTCTTTTGTCGTTGAACGATTTTGTGCATCTGTTCCATTTCGAGATCTTGTTTAGACATGCTGTCTTTATGCAACTGTAATAGTTGTTGGTTATTTAAAGGAGTAGTTTCCTCAGTTTCGCCAAATCTCCTACGTCCTAGGGCAGGTTTTTGGGTGGCCTCGGTTTGGTGTGTTCTTCGAAAGCGCCATTCTCAATTCGCTCCCCTCATTGTTGTTATTATTATTATTATTATTACTATTATTATTATTATTATTGGTATTATTATCGCCGTTATCTTCGTGAATATTAGAAGTACTCTGAAGTGCAAACTCATTCATATCTTTTTCAACGTCTGTAGTAAATTGTGTCGTCTTGAATACTCCGCTTGGCCTAGTTGTTCACTGATATGTTTAAGGGAATTTTCCAAATCGTGAAGTACTAATCTCAGCTGCATTAGATCTCGAGTCACCGAAGATGAAATTCCTCTTTCACATGATTCTAAAAGATGTTTTGAATCTCTAAATGTTGTTAACCAATGTATAGGGTCATTTAGATTTCCTTGGCTTGACGGTAGATTTGAATTTCTGGGTTCAAGGGAATTCCAATTGGTAGATAATTTTAAGAATTTACAAACGTGTGGTGAATTTTTCCACTTAGTATCAAATGAATCATTTAAAAGGTCTTGGAGGAAATTTGCTAAAGTTACCTTTCTATCTTCTATTATATCAGGATCCAATGAACTCTGTTTCCATAATCCAAACTGTCTCTGTGGCAACTCGTAAGGCAATTCAGTACCGAACTCTTTCTCTAATTTACTTTCAAATCCCAAAACTCTGAAAATCTTCTATAGACTCGGTGCTCGTAACTTGGTTCATTTGTAGATTCGTTATTACTCCTAATGACCTTTACTAGAACTCCATAAAGCGCATAAGATTCTTTAATGATTCGGATGTCATCAATAATCACGACAACTTCCACCTTTTGAGGTCTCATAATTGCTGATCGAGTTTATAGCTGGTCTCTTCTCAGTGGGTTTTCTTCTCTATTTGGTTATATATCACTCTTTAATGTTGTATGTTGTGAAAACCCATTTCACATCGCTTGACATTGGAAAGAACTGCGATATTCGAAACGAAATAGTGAGAAAGTAAAGTTTTAAACCATGTCGAACGTGTTCATATCGACTGCTAATTGCGGTAAAGCTCATGATGCTGATATATATGGAGTTTCCGTTTGTTTGCCCTACACTGTAACATGTTCTGGTGATGGTACTATTAAACTTTGGAAAAACAAGCTGTTAGATAATGAGTTACCCAAGGAAAATGTCATTACCCAATTTGTTCATAGGACGGGTGTACATCATGTAGATACGTTTTATTCAGTAGAGAAAGGTGGACACGAATTATGCATTGTATCGTGTGTTTCCTTTACAGGTACTATTCATTTCTACCAAGTTGATGTTAAAACCAGTAAAATCGATGCCATTGATTTGTTGCCATCTCAAGACAAGAAAAGGTCATATTGGTCGTTAAAATGGTTTAAGAGTGACGATCAGATGGTTTGTCATAGATTAGCGGCCACCGATGTCAAGGGCAATACTGTCGTGTGGAGATTTCATCCTTTGAACAGGAGTTTGACGAAGAAATGGCGAAAAGGAGGAAGAAAAAGAACTAAAAGGTTGGCGAGAGGTCAAAGTATAGAGGATCCACCAGCAAATGTTGAAAATGATAAAGAATTGAGGTTGCAACCTCATTTGAAACTGCATGGAGAGGTTCCGTCTGTAGATCCTGCCTTTGCTACATGTGTAGGTATTTCTCACAATGGATTGGTGGCTACAGGGTTTGCCAATGGTAGTGTCGTTGTATCTGAATTGAGTACTTTGAGACGTATTCATAATTTTGAAGGTTTTGGCATTCAAGGAATCGAGCAAAATAGTAGCACGGTGAGAGCTGTCGCCTTTTCACCATTAGGTACTTTATTAGCAGTTGCTAGCGATTCTGGTTCTTATGGCTGTGTGTCTCTTTATGAAACCGAATATGGTGAACGTGTGGGCTCATTAACTGTCCCTACGCATAGTGCACAAACGAGTATCGGAACTTTTGCCCATGATGGTTGGGTATTTGGGTTATCTTTTAATTCCACAGGTGAATTTCTGGCAACTTGTGGCTATGATAGTAAAGTTAGAGTCTGGGACGTTAAATTAAGGGAAAGAGTTTCGACATTAAATATTAGCGCAGGTGATGTTGAAATTGAAGAAGATATAATGTTGCAAGATGAAAATGGTGAATCTGTGAAGAATCCACCTGTTATGGATGTCACATTCATTAATAAAGGTGTACGTGGTGGTATGGGTAGTGAAACTAATGAAGGTCTTTGCTGTGTGTGTTTAGATAGAAGTGTCAGGTGGTTTAGAGCTGCAGGTGGAAGTTAATATTTTACTAGTTATGATGTATACATAAGATGTCAAAAATTCAGCGTATAGCTAAATCTCTGAAGTTTTCATACCGCGGCATTGTCCAGTGTCCAAATGTTCCTTAGCAAGGTCAAAACGTTATATAATATTCAAAATCACGTGGACTAAACACACACACACACACATATATATATAGGTAAGTAACCTAAATTAGAGTATCGACCTAAAAACTGTAATTTAAAGTCCATATTCCCACTTTTACCTTTATAGAATTTTCTAAGAACAACCAATATTTTAGAGTTTAGCCGCTAACAAAAAAAAAAAGTTCCAAATACTTTTATCATAAATTAAATACTTTTATCATAAATTGAAAGGGCCAAGAAAACTACATTCCTTTTATCCCAAGCTACTTAATGGCTTTCAATACCTCTTTCAAATTTCATAACATATAATGTCAAAGTACTTTGTTATTTGCCAAATAGACCACTATCTAATATATAGACACATTTCTTTCACTCGATTCTGTGAAAATAATCAAAGCCATGGTGAACTTAAACAGACTTCTGTTCTTGTCAGCTCGATAACGCGACAGCGGTAAAAAAAAAAAAAAAAAAAAATAAGTGACAGAAGGTTAATAATACCCACAGCAAATAACACTAATGATGAGAAAACAAATTAGAACGGCGGATCACTCATTTAAGAGCTCCTACATACGATGTTAGAAAGGCAAACACACAAAAAAAACGTTTTAAAAAGACTGTAACACTAATCGCACTTATGACTTCAAAAATAATCAATCTGAAAACAACGATAACAATAAAAATAAAAACACAACAAATGTTTTTAAAAAAATTTTTGATACATTTAAAATTTTTGAAATTTTTAGGTTTTCTCTTTTTTATTTTTGAGTAATTTTGTTGTATTTTTTATTTTTATCTTTATTTTAATATTTGTTTACCACTCAACATCCACCCTTTCAATAAACTGCAGAATAACAATAATAGTTGCCATCAAAACCTGGATAATTGGAACTTCCAAAATTACCTAACCTTTCATCCAAATTCCACATCTGGACAGGTGGGACACCCATCAAAGGCTGAACAGCGGCAGGAGGTGGGGAGGACCAAAGTTATAAAATTGTAATTCATAGGACCTCCACTAGTTGTTGAGTAGGCAGCAGCAGAGTTAGGAGTAAACTGTGACATCGGAGATGAAAAACATCCGGTTGCCCGTAGTAGAAATCGCTTGTATCCTTCTCAAGTATCCCGGAGAAGAGTAAACATTTGCATGTAGGTGGACAGGGGTCTGACAATCAGATGGCGGTGACAGATAGTTATCTGTGGAATGGGGAGTAGGTAGCACGTTCGGTGGCGATGGGCACCTTTTCTCCTGACAGAATGCTTCGAAACCGTGAGCATACTTATCGTAGAGAACAAATTTATCAGCAAATAATCTCCATTCCAGAACGTCTAACCATTCTCTTTCAAAATTGTTGATGCATAAGACATCCATACCAGTAGCCTGCGACCAAGACTTGTTAGTAAACGTTTTATCATCATTAAACTTATTGGCTAGAACAAAGGCCACCATCGTATTTTGATAAACCACATTGACACATCCACTACGGATCGACCCGGAAGCTACATGTGTTTTGCCACATATTTGGACAACAGATCCAAAGCCATGAAGATGGTCACCGCAGGTAATCTAGTTGCTGAAAGAACTGAAAATACACCCTTGGTGAAAAGATCCACCGTCTGATTTGAACCCGCTTCCCTAATAACAGCACTTGCATCAGTTCCAAAAGCATTATACGAGTTCTTTACCACAAATTCAGACATTAATTCCAAGTCATAATCCAGAAATTGATTCACTCCACCATTCACGTACTCCTCTTTAGGTGCAGGAGGTTCCTGTTGTACCGGTAACGGCAAAACAGTGGGTGGAGGTGCTCCCGGATAAAACATCCCTAACGAAGGTAGCGTTGGTTGCTGTCTGAAACTCGAAGTTCTACGGTGGTGAGCCACTGCCTGCTGTTGATGTTGATGTTGCTGTTGATTATAATAGGCTGCAGCCTGCTGCTGCTGCTGCTGTTGTTGTTGCTGTTGCTGTTGAACAGCAGCCATACCTGGGCAGCAGCCAGACCATTCTGATAGTAACTATATGGCGCAGCAGGAGCAGCAGTGTATGGCTGCTGCTGTTGCTGCTGATGGTGTTGTTGATGATGAGTCTCCATCTGTTGTAGATGAGACTGTTGATGCTGCTGCTGCTGTTGATGGAAAGCGGCAGCAGCAGCATTTGCAGCAGCACAGGTGTCCACAACAGGACCTCCAGGCACGTGGCCCGGATAGTACATGAATGTAGAAGCCATGTTACCGCTCGTAAATGGGACCTTCTCCACTAGGCAAGGCAAATTAACTGAATAACTGTCTTGACCCAAATAATAAACGCTGTTTGGGTAGTAACGGAAATACAAATGAAGTGATAGAAAATCCGTTCCAAACAACTAGTAAAGTGGGAATGTCCAGAAGTATATCAGAGTTTGAAAAGAAACTTAGAACAGGGACTTATTAACGCGTCTCCTTGCACTAATTAATGAATTTCTCTTCAAACCTCTTAATACACAACCTTTCGTTGAAAGCAGATCATAAAATCGCTCTTTTAAATGGTTTAGAAGAAGTGTAGGTGACTTAGAAATACCCACTTAATAACTCCAATAACCCAAACCTTGAGAAGACTGCAATGTATTCTGCTTGCCCTGTTGAACTAAAAGTTGGCTGTAGTGGGAAACTACTGATTCAAAACACTGAAATTTTTCTAGCTCCTTCTTCGGAACACAAACAGAACAAACAAAGTTACATCACCAGATACGATAGTATCACGTGATATTAAATACTGGAGACGTTCCATGCAATGTAGATTATTCACCTAATCTATGATCTAATAAAGAGTTTCTGGGTGCTTGCCTTGGCAGGACCATCGATCCACCAGCATCAGATGTTGAGCCAATCGTATTTCCTGCTGACTCCGCATCCTGCATACTCACATCTATATCGGTAGGTTCTGGGGTCGTTGACGGAGACTCCTGATTGAGCCAGCGTACCGTCTTAGTAACTATCGGGATTTGCTGGTTTTACGGTTACTAATATTGTTACTATTAGGAGAACTACTCCCCGAAGGAGAATCTGTAGCCTTAGTCACTCGACGAGGACCCGATCGCCTAGCGGTGGATTTTAAAATCGATTGAACAGAGGATGCAACTGGTGGGCTGCTGCTACGACTACTGCCACTGCTTAAAATGAAATTTCGACCAAAAGCCTCGAACTCTTCGTCTAGCTTGACAAGGTCCTGTACTGCGACAGTTATGTTCGTATCATGGACCAGACATAGAGATAGAAATTTAAACCTTTGTGATAAAACTTCATCCTGTAATACACGTTCTATCATAGCAGATGCATTAATTAAAATTTCGTTGCGTATGAATTCTGCAAGGTGATCCAACTGTGTTTCAAAATAGGGTAGATCTCTCGCATCATTCCAGCCCTCCATCTCTTTTAATTTTGGTAAATCAACATGACGACATCTTTCCAGGACAAGATCCAGCTCACCCGGCTGATCGAATGCATCCTCCAATTCACGTATTTTATTGGTCAATTGGTCGTGTAAAGAGAGTGCTGCTTTGATAAATCTGAGGATCCGTCCACTCCTGCACGAGGGAGATAACATTGATCAGTTCTAATTGTACCAGCTGCAAAATCTTCTTTGCAAAGTATCAGGGACTTAATATTCTTAGAATTGAGAAAATTACTCGTTTTGGTGAAGGAGTTTTGGACATTATGTAGACAATCCTCAATCGCCCATTGAACTTTCTCTTGAGCCAGTTGGTACTTTTTCAACCTAAGGTCAATGACCACCTGCTCCCTACGTCTTAGTTCATCGATTTCTTGTTTCTGCTCAGAAATCATCTTTAAGTAAGATGAAACGTGTCTATCCAAAGTTTGGTTATTTCGACTGACTTTGGTCTTAATATCCTTAGCCCGATTTGCATATTTCAAGGTGTTTAAAGTTTCATCGTAATGTGTACTACTAGGAGAAATACAAACTATCATAACGGTCTTACAATTCCCTCCCAAAGAAAATTTCAACAACCTCGTCAATTTGGAGTCTCTATAGGGAACGTGGCACGTCCTGCGTGTTCCATCATTCAAACAAAGAGCATTAATACAGTTTCCTAATGCCAATAGAGATCGGTTAATACTAGCACCTTCGTAGAGGCGATTTCCCCTGTTCTTGGTTGTCGCAGCCCTTTCGCTCCCCGCCAAATCGATAATAGATAGGGTAGCAAAAGTATGATCTGCTTTTAGATCTGCAGTACGATTGTGCTGCGTAATGTGTATCTGTAAAACGGCATGGGACCTCGAAGAAACTTCGTTAGCATCTGTAGCAGAAGTAGTACGATTCATATTACCCTTAATCACCAAATCCATGACATCTTCGACTTTTCGAGGATTATGGTGAGACAAATTAGATACCCGAATACTCTCATTACTATCTTCCAAGATTACTAACTTTTGCTAGAAGTTTCTGGACGCAATAAATCTCTTATGGATTCATTGTAAATCTCTAAATATGAAAGTGTCAGCTCAAAGTGCTTGGTATCCTTTAGGTTTTCAATTCGAGTAAAAGCTCCTGCATCGCTTGAAAAATAATACCAGGATTTTCTGGGGAACCACTGATAGTATAAGTCTTACCACAACCGGTGGCCCCATATGCGAAAACCGTACCATTAAAACCATCCAATACCGAATCTAACAGTGGTATCATGGTAGATTCATATACGTCTCTCTGGGTAGAGTCCACATCAAACAACCGATCAAACACAAATCTTACTTCCCTCCATTTGTTCGTAGCCGCCTTCGACTGCGACTTTTACGGGAATACATGGAGTTTAAAACTGTTTCACCCACTTTATTAAGTGGATTTGTATCAGCAGGATCAAATACAAGCATCTTATCATCCACACATTCAACAATTCTTCTAACACCTTGGGGTCTTAGCATTGCAGGTAGCCTGGTATTGATTCTTTGAGTTTTCCCATCAGCACTACCACCATTACTATCGTTGGGAAGTACCAAATTCGAATCACCCATATTGACATAGAATTCATCTCGACCTTCTGGCATTAAACGAGAACTCTCGTAATCTGTAAAGGGCCTAACCCTGACGGCCACCACAATGGAGGATTTGCGCTCTTTAGAATCCATTATCCACTTAGCCTGGGGCGTACTTTAAGGCGGAAAAAAAGGCACAAGGTGAAATTCAAAACTATAAAAATGTTGATAATATCGATGCAACTAAATTCACTGGGACCTGTCCCAAGATTCCCTCAATCTTCAGATAAATATCAGTGCTGTTGTCTTGTTTATTCTGATTTTGAAGGTTTTGTAAATGTGCGGGTAAAGATACTTCGTAAGTTATCGGATCCTAAAAGTAAAAGGTTTCACTTCCCCAAAACAATAGATTTAAGACAAAGAGTAAAGAAAACTACTGAAATATTTGTTGGATTAGGTTGGTTGGAGGTTTTTCAGAAGATAGGAAAGCATAAGCGTTCATTAATATCGATATCTTTCTTTTATCCTGTTGCTAGTATAAGTTTCGTTTTAAAGATGTCATTTAGATTCAATTCCCAAGCTTTCGAAGACAATTCATTTAATGAAAAGATTAGAGAGAAATTGACACAGGCACTGAATTCGTCTTCCAGCGATTCTATATCGCCTAAAGTAACTAAAACTACTATGGGTGAAGGCAGTAAGTCGAGCAAAGATGGTGAATCTGGAGGTAAATCAAGGAAATTTGATATCTTAAAGAGTGGTATTACTGTAAGTAAAGTTAATTTTCCTACTACTCCTCAATTGGAAATACTAGATTTAGATATTAGTGCGCAACCAAGGTCACTTGTAAAGGGCATATGCAAAATTTCGTGCAAAGACGCTATGTTACAAATTCAAACTGAAGTGGAAGCCAATCTTTTACTGGTTTACTCAGAATGTTCACCATCTTTGCTACACCGAATATGGTATGCAACGATTCATTTACAATTCCTATAACAATGGTATTCAGTGAGATTAGGTTGGAAGCTATAACGAATATCTTTGTCAAACATTCTGGGATTGGTATTTCCTTTAACGACGTAAATTTGGATTTTAAATTCGACTGTTCCATGAAAATCCTGCAGTCTACCATCGAAAGGAGGTTGAAGAATTCAATGCACCTTTTGTTTAAGGAAGTTTTACCTAGCGTTATCTTTAGTATGTCACAATCTCTTTTCCTTTCTGAAGCTTCGAGAAGCCAGGAAGTGCATAATGAATCGCGAATTGATTCCCGGCAATCGCCTAGGGTTGTCCTTGATGAATCAGATCTTCAGGAGCTGTCCCCTGCGAACATGTTAAAACTCTCTACATTAATATCATCGAGACAAACTTTATCGTTACATGGTACTGTATTGAATGTCCCTCCACAATCCCTGGTTGCCTAGAGAGACAAAACTTACACCGTTTCAATTCTAGAATTCCCTCACTATCAAACTATTATTCATTTTACAAAGAAGAAAAAGTCGTCAAACGGAAGTTAAGAGAAATGTACCGGGCTCATCCGTGTCACTCCCGCATACCTCGTTCGCTGCTAATCCCAATTTGCTTCCAGGAAGAGTTCTACAGGAAGGCGTTTACGATTTACACACAATTACAGGAATACAAAATCGAATCTTTGAAAGGAGTACTGATGAGAACGAGCGTCCAAGAAGAAGGAAGTTAAAATTAAGATGTCGAAACACAAGCGAGAGTCGGAAACATCCAGAGAGGATGAAGCAAAACAACCGGAAGGACAGACAGAACCTAAATCTGGACCACAAGAACAGTCGTTATCTACATTCGAAATGTCACCCCGTGAACATGCTTCTACACCCGTGGACATTGATTCCACAATACCGACACCTGCTAGTCCTGACACTGAGATAACTTCTCCAAAACCTCTAAGCATTAGAAATTCGATCTTATCAGACGTGGAGAAAATGGATGCCGAGGATACATCTGCTATACCATTGGTGACACCTCTCAAGCTACCGGTTAGTATTACTTCAAAATATTTTAATTGCCCATCGGAGCACATTTCGGTAAAAATCCGAGAAGGTATTCATCTCAAAGACTCAATTGGGACGATGCAATGTTTAACAAACCTGAATTATCGAATTTGAGAGCGTCTCTTTACTCCCCTATTGCGAGGAGTTCATTATTAAGTGCTACGAAGGAACTTCCAGAGCACGGTAGGCTATTGGACAGTAGACGTCTCAGTTTTGTGGGCCTAAATTTTAAAGGTGGTAAATGGGGTAATGACGATGATCCCCACCCTACGGCAGTTGATTTTCATTTTCTATTGTTATCGTTATTGTTATTGTCATTGTTATTGTTATTGTTCTTATCTATTTTCTATTCTTCATTTTTATTTAATGACTATTAACATACATGTTACAGGGAACGTAATTAATGAAAAGCTAAATCTGTACGTTTAAGCAACTATCTTGGACCATTCCGTTTCAGTGTAGCACTTACAACTAAATGCATGAATCTGTTCAATCTCTTCTTTAAGAACAGTGTTCATCCAACGGCTTCTCTGTAGCTTGTTCTTTCCCTGGAATGAGTTACTTACAATCACAATGTCAAACGACTGACCACACCCACCTGAAATATCCGTAACAATGGTCTGGTACAAGTCAGAAACGTTGTCTTTGATTCTAGTTTCGATTTGATCCTTGCTTACCATGTTCGATCTGTTTATCTCTTTGTACTGAATAAGCATATAAGCATCGCTCAGGTGAAATTTCATTCATTTCACCTCATCTCATTTCCTTCTGCTACGGCATTCAGTAATACAAAACGAAAGGAAATGAGCAGAGCATTGGCTAGAACTCAGTTACAAAGCTTTATCAATGCTGTTACCAAATATTACCCATTGATTTACAGTGATAGTTCTTGGGATAATACCGGTTTATTAATAGACTGTTCGGTCGAGAAACCATCTTCAGAGGGACCCAAAGTTCTCTTAACGGTAGATTTGACGGCAAGTGTAGTACAAGAAGCTATTGATAAAGGCTGTAACACTATCTTGGCATATCATCCTTTTATCTTCCCCAGTTGGAAAAGTTTAAGCCCCCATTCTAATCCCCAACACAAGAGTGCTCTCAGACTTATACAAGAAGGTATCTCAGTTTACTGCCCCATACAGCGGTTGACGCCGCCAAGGGTGGTGTTAATGACTGGTTAGCATTTGGATTGACAGCTAATGATCGTTACAGAGTAGTTTCTAATGTGGTATTAGAACCCATTAAAGGTCAATGCATCAACGGCGAAGAACCTAGTGAAGTTGGATACGGTCGTTTGGTAACATTGGCAGCTCCATTGAGTTTAGCTCAAATTGTAGAAAATGTCAAAAATCTCTTGGTATTCCTTACGTCCAAGTGGCCAGTTTATCCAAGGATCACCAGCAGCACAATATTAGAAAAATTGCATTATGTGCAGGAAGTGGCTCTAGTATTTTCAAATCCCTACGTGAAGACGTCGATCTCTACTATTCAGGTGAGTTGGGTCACCATGAAGTGCTGCGTTACAAGGAGTCTGGCAAAGCAGTTATTGTTTGTAACCACTCGAATACTGAACGTGGATTCCTAAGAGATGAATTGAGTAAGCAATTGCAAGATGAGGGCATCGAATCTATTATCAGCGAGACTGATAGCGATCCTTTACAAGTTGTGTGAAATCGCATAAACGTTTATAATTTTATTTGTACCTAAGGCAAACTAAACTTTTAACACATCACATTCAACTTCTAATAGTACTACAAAGTACGAAAAGAGCCAGTAAATATCACGATGGATCCTTATGCTCTCAAGCAAGACAACAGAAAAGGTTTAAGGACAAACAGAAAGCTAAGCAACGTCATGCTACTCCCAGTGATAGAAAATACAGAGCTTTGAAACACCAAGAACAAACTCAATTTAGTGAACAGGAAGCCCCACCACCACCGCCATCAAATGAGTACAGATATCACGAAGATATTACTATGTCATATGCTCAACAACAGGATGAAGAACGTAACACACACGCCAACAAAAGAGCAAAAGAATTATTGATCAATAAAGACGACTCCGAACTTGATTTTAGTCAAGAGAAACTTTCTAAGGAGTCTCAAGCTGCAATCACAAGGAAAGAATTAGAAAAGATGGACGTTACAGATCTAAATAGAGTTTTAGGAAGATCACATACACCTGATCTGATCAAACATACGGATGACCCTCTAGCACCTCCCAAACCGGCTACGAAACCGCAAGAAAGGGAACAGAGGGAAAATAGTCTAGGCAAATCCAATTCCACAGTTCCTCAGGACTTAAAAGATGATGAGGCCTTCCTAGATGGACTAATTTAGTTGCAGCAGGTTGTTTAAGTTTACGATGATGTCACTTATTACGAAGGAAATTGTAGAGAAATCCCGAACTCAACTAAATGAGTTATCACTAACATTCCAGCGTGCAACCATAAGATAGTCACATTGAAAAGGCCTAAACGTATTTGTTCTATTTATCAGTTATTGAAAAGGATGTCTACCGACACTATGTATATGAATAACCCTCATATACTGGGGAATCAGGGAAACATAGCAATAGGGCAAGCCATGTGGCTAGACTGAATAAGCAACGTACACAACATAATGATAAAGGCCCCGTTAAGTCAAAGAATGCTCAAATAACTACGATTATACCAAAGACTCAGGTGTTGCCTAATGGTGAAAAACCAGATTTTGGTAATTCAACTCTTTCAAGAAAGTCGAAGAATCCAACTCAGAAAAAGGAGGAGCTAAAGAACATAAGGATGTGACAAAAGGTTCGAAAAGTCAGCGTTTTCAAATGAAAATACAAGAAAAACGTCGAAGCATCAACAACAGAGGGAGAAGGAAAGTCGAATTACTAAGGATCAGAGTTCTAAAAGTCAAAGTTCCAAGACCCAAAACGGTAAGTCCAGATCGAGTTCGGATGCTAGTTCTAGCTTAGATTTAAATGAGATTCCGGTTTCTTCTGCTGCTCCTACTCTCCCTAGTTCACCGTTGGAAAAACCAGTTGCAGCTGTTACTCCAGTTGCTCCAGTTGTTCCCCTGGTAGCGTCAGGGGCCGCACCTATGCCACCACTACCTTTGATGGGCTTGCCAAATTTCGTGCCAAATTCAATACCACAACCTCCTCTGGCTCCCGTTGCAGGAGTTCAACCTTTACCCACACAACATCCTTTCGTTGGCAACTCGCGGTATCCTTATGGGAACTCTTCAGTGGATCCTATACCCTTACGAACCCTCTGGCACCCTCGCCAGTGGACAATCAAATGTATTCACAGATACCGATGCCGATGGTGCAAACGCCTCAGGTAAATACGAATATGGAGGCACAGGTGGCTACGAGAGCAATGAAGCCTGATGTAAGGGATAATTCATTTTATTCGGATTCAAAGCGAACTACTAAGACAAAACCTGCTACATTTGCAGGTGCATCTTTGCGTCAAAGGACCCCGTTATTAACAAGTTACCCAAACCAAGCTTTGCGTAAGAAGCTCTCAAAAGCTTTTTGAAAATGAATGAGTGAGCGGAATCGCTAGTAGGTCTGGCACCATACCGATTCTACTTGTCTTTCTTTTATCGTTATTAATATTGTTATTATTTATTTAGGCTAATGTTCTATAGAGGTCACTGAGTGAACTGGGTAGACATTTAAGACTTGAATAAAAATTGGATGATGAATTACTGATTTAATGAGTTACACAAATTTATTGTTGAGAACGAGATATACACTAAGATTACAAAACGACGTTCTTTGCCAACTTGTTCTTGTATTCCAAAATGGAACCATCCCATCTGTAGGCAGTTTTGTTTTCTACGACAAAGATATCTTGGGCAATTCTGTCCAATAATCTGAAATCGTGAGAAACAACAACAACACCACCATTGAAACTGTTGATAGCTTCAGCAAGCGAATCAATAGTTGGGATATCAAGACCGTTAGTAGGTTCGTCCAGTAGTAAAATATTTGGAGCTTCCAAGGCTAACAGGGCGAAGACAACACGAGAACGTTGACCTTCAGATAAAGTACCCATTTGAGCCTTTTGACCATCACCGGTCAAACCGTAACGACCTAATTGACCTCTCCAGTATTGGAAATCTTGAGAGATATGAGAGTATCTTTCACGAACGAATTCTAGAGCGCATTTAGTCAAGTCTAGTTGGTCTTGAGAATGCTGAGAGTAGACACCCAATTTAACGTGAGTATGTCTAGAAACACGGCCACCTTGAGGAGTCAAGTCACCTGTCATAATCTTCAACAAAGTAGACTTACCAACACCGTTAGGACCCACAAGAGCAATTCTCGAATCCATATCAACACCGAAGTTCAAGTTTTCATACAAGTTGTGCTCAGGGTTACCATCGTAAGAGAAGCTAATTTCATCAAATGCCAAAACTGGAGGTGGTAACCTTTCGACCTCTTGGAACCTAAATGAAAAACTCTATCGGGGACAACAGGCTGAATCAAACCATCAGCTTCCATCTTGTCTATAATCTTTTGTCTTGACTTAGCTTGTCTAACCAAGTTAGCATAAGTACCAGCAGATGCAATAAACTTCTTAATGTGAGCAATTTCTTCTTGCTGCTTGTGGTATTGCTTCATTTGGTTGGTTTCCAATTCAGAACGTGTCTTAGCATAGGAATCGTAGTTACCACCATAAGCAGTCAATTTTGTAATCTCATATCGATCATATTGGTACAGACACCGTTCAAGAAATCATGAGAGTGGGAGATCAGAACTAAAGTTCTGTCAAATCTCTTCAAGTATTCTTCTAACCAAACACAAGCTTCCAAATCCAAGTGTGCTGTTGGGTCGTCCAACAATAAAAGAGTTGGTTTAACGAAAGAGCCTTAGCCAAGGCAACACGCATCTTCCAACCACCAGACATGTCTTTAGTCTTCTTTTGAATAGTGTCCTTGTTAAAACCAAGACCGACCAATATAATAGCAGCTCTGGTTTCAAAAGTATCAGGATCCAAGGAGTCCATTCTTTCGTATAATTGTTCCAAATAATCGGACTCTGGGCCTTCCTCGATAATGATTTTTCAACCAGTTCTTCCAAACGCTTCAACTCGTTTTCAGCTTCTCTGACAACATACTCCAAGGCAGAGTATTCACTGTTTTCGGCTGGTTCATCTAAGAGATACACATCGATAGCTTCTGGAATAGGAAATTCTTTAGCTGCTAAAGCCTTCAAAAATGTGGACTTACCACAACCGTTCTCACCAAGCAAACCATAACGACGACCATAGTTCAATTCAAGAATGGAGTCTTGAATCAAGACTCTACCGTGGAAAAGTAAGGAAACTGAGGACAATTTGATATCTCTAGAGGTCTTCAGAGAATCTAAAACACCAGTTACAACACGGTCACTAATACCTTCTTCATCTTGTTGTAATTTCATGGCAGCAACATTTTCAGCAGCTATGTCACCTTCATCTTTTTCCTCACCACCGTCTTTACTCTTACCTAGCTTTCTAACCGTCTTACCGGCCTCAAGCTTCTTGCTCTCTCTCGACTCTCTTAGCGTCTCTCTTAGCCTTGGAAGAGGATACTGGTGGCATTTCGATTACTATAAATCGTCAACTTTCGATGCCCTTTTCGAAATATCCAATTTTCAAGTGCTAGTAATAGTTTAAGTTCAAATTCGATGAGATGAAAACTTTTCATCTTTTAAAGGTCGCTTTGTGTGGTGTAAGGAATAAATACATCAAAACCGTTGAAGTGAAAGTAAAGAACTTTTAGAAAGACCTTAGGGCGACTTCTCAGTGCTTGCATATCTCTGTCGATCGGCTATGGATATTGATGCAATTAGCTTGTTAAAACCCACAGCGTTGTAGAGGTTCGAGACCTTGATTTAGAGGTTTCTGGTAATGCGGCCAAACTCTATGACAAGTTTGCACAGGAGCTCAAAGAACAGTATGGTGAAATATTGGACGTGACCAAATCTGTTGGAGAGCTGTTTGGCTGCTTAAAGACAGCTGATTTTGAGTTAAGAGATCTTTGTTTTAGGGATGATCTGTACAAATTGAAGAAGTTAGAACTTCTGGAAGGAAAAATAGATAGAGCAAATGGCAGAGAAAACCCTGTGGATCATGGTGATTCTGCCAATAAAGTTTTGCTCATTTCGAACTGGTCTCTAGCGATCTCTAATTTTATATCCAGATTTGGACTCTCTCTGTCGTCTTCCAAGTTGTTTGACCAAGTAATCATACAGTTCCAAAATCTTCATGAATATGGTCACTGGCAAGAGTACGAGGAGGTAATCACCGGTAAGTGTGAACAGTTTGTGCAGTATTTGCTGGATTCCTCTGTGAACAATGTAAATTTCTCAACGCAACAGTGGGCACGTATCTGGTCACTCGTGCTGAAGAGTACCAGCTTTCCTTGGAATAGGGCGCAACAGTTAAAATTAGAAGATATTGTATTTCAGAGCTTATTTCAGGAACCTCTAGAAGTTCTGATGAATGATGCCGATGAGGAAGTATCGAAATTGGTTCATTCTTCAGAGTTTGAGCAAAAGCTCAATGCCAAGATCATGCAGGATATCGAACGTCAATTCCAATTACTCGAAGAGCTGGTGACGCAACAAGAAGACAACACTCCCACATTCAAATATCCCAAAGCAATACAAGAAGTGGATGTTGCGCAAGTAGTGGAAAACTGTAGATTACATTCTATTGGACTTACCACGAGATCAAGGGTACATATGTACCGCTTGGTGAATCCACTCAAACAAATGTTAGACAATTTACAAGCTCATGGAGGTCAGCCTGATCAAATTGCAGAATTGCGCAAGCGACTGGCTACATTGCTGGAAAACAAGATTCCCGTAGATGCTGAGCAAGGGAAAAGCCAAGCGAATCACTAACAATGGATAAGATAGTGGAAAATTTAATGACGAATCAAAACAATTTGAGTGCTTCGCAATTAATTCATAAACAAATTAATGCATTAAGAGTATAAACTGCTTCATTTATCGTTTCTCATCCTTCTTGGCCACCGGCTTTCACTACAACCGTTGGTTTTTTTTTGTTTTTTTTTTTTTTTCTTGACCTCGAGGAAAAAGGTTCTTAAAAGAGCAATAGATATAGAAAAGTTCATCAGTTGGAAGACATATCTGGTTTCTCAGTGCTTTGAATTTGTACCAAAGATTTTGTAATTATTATTATCATGACTATTGCCAAAGATTCTCAGAAACAGTACCATTTACGTATTTTAAAGCAATTACAGGAAAATGTGAAGCACTCGGAATCATTAGACTATCCAGGTTCTAAAGTCACTTTTCCAATAGATCAGGATGTCCCTGAATCAGATCCTCACAGCAAAGTGTTTTTGATATTGATAACTGTCTTTACCGTCGTTCTACCAAGATTCATGAAATAATGCAGCAATCGATTCTTAACTATTTAATGAATGTGTTGAGTATTGATGAGGAAGAGGCAGAAACGCTGAACCAAGGTTATTACAAAGAATACGGGTTAGCTGTCAGAGGCCTTATGATGTTTCACGGAGTAGATGCGTTGGAATATAATAAGATGGTTGATGATTCATTACCTTTGCAACACATTTTAAAGCCGGATTTACAGCTGAGACAAGTCTTGTGCGAGCTAAGACAAAAGGGACATATTAATAAAATGTGGTTATTTACAAATGCTTATAAGAATCATGCTTTAAGAGTCGTTAGATTACTCGGGATTGCAGATATGTTTGATGGCATTACATATTGCGATTATGCCGTTGAATCGGATTCATTAATCTGTAAGCCTGATCCCAGGGCGTTTGAAAAGCTAAATTGGAAAGCGGGTTAGGTAGTTACTCTAATGCATATTTCATTGACGACAGTGGTAATAACGTTGAGCAAGGACTCGCTCTAGGAATGTGCAAATGCATTCAAGTTGTCGAAGACGACCATGTGGATAAGATTTTGGGTGATGTTCCAATGGGAGCTTTAGTAATAAATTCAATTTCGGATCTGCCAAGGGCAGTTCCAGAATTATTCAAGTAGGTATACACAGGGGATATTTTAGGTTGACAAATATATACAGATATACATCATTGGGATTTTAAGATATTCGTATTTTTAGGAAGAGATTTAGTAGGCCTCTTAGTAACGACAACTCTACGGCGTTTGTGCCTTCATGACACATGTCTTCTACAGCATCTTTGAAATACTGGGTCTTGGAAGATGGTCCAAATGGCATTACACGCGATCCATAGACGAACAGCGTAAAATACAGCAGAGATTCATAGTTTTTATTTTCTATCAGGTTGGTAAATTCCGTTTCAATAGTTATTGGGCTGACTATTCGGTGTATTAATGGCGATTGTAATCGTGGTATGGTTCTGGATAGTCTGTAATGCATGAAATAATCCTTAGTTTCCACGAGTGATAAATAGAAATCAATAGTTTGTTCCTCATCTACAGATTCTAACATTTGAGAACACCAATCGCTATCGCAGTCCTGAGACTCCCAAACTTTTCTATCGAGTACGAAACACAACAAATATTTAATAAACTCATCATCATCTTGGTAAGATCCAATTGCCCTCATCATTAAATCCACTGGTGTAATCTCGCACTGCGAATCATAGTTTCTCTTCTTAGTTAAAGGTTTATCCTCATACAGCAGACTTGTATCGGCCCCAATTTTTTAATAAATCCTGAAGTGTAGGGTATTTCTTGCGTATAGCATTTCTCACCGCATGGTTATCAGTATCCTCTATTAATTCGTCATCTATATTAACATCCTCAAACTTTGTATCATTATTAATAAAATGCCAATCAAAATAACGACCAGAAATTGTTTCTCTAACAATTAAATCGACATATTGTGATGATACGTTCCTTGGCTTAATGCGAGATTTTACGGCATTGCTTTTCTGTTCTTTAACAGTTGTTACAGTAGATAAATTGTTGACTTCATTTTCGACGTTTTGAAGTCTATTCAATGAGTTAGCTAGCTGTGGGTCAAAATTCCTACCAAGATCGAACTTTTGAATCTGTATAACTTTGGACCTTTTATTGGTGATGTTCTAGTTATCCGTCTTTTGGAGTATGAAGTTCTCTTCAAAGTCTGCAGTAATCTATCATCTTCGTCCGATGATGATGACGATGATGGTGATTCCAAAGAATTTAACTCGTTGTCATTAGTATTCTGGTGAAAGATTATTGCTTCTTCGTCTGAGTCTGAACTCATCACGACTATCTGTCCAGTTCAGCTTTTCGTGAAAAGACGAATTCTTCACAAACATACGTTGTATGCATAAGATGTATATATATATAGATATAGATATAAATATACATGCGTGTGTTTGCACATATACTACATATCTTATAACGAAGAGGTCTATCAGCACCCTCAAATAGTAATAATATAAACTAAAATGCGCTGCTTCATTTTAGTGGTTGTTGCTTCATTTTCTTTGCTTGGCAACAACGTAAACAACACCAGAAAGGAATCCGATAAAGATCGATAGGATTGATAAAAGTTCTTTGGTGCATCGAAGAATAGTAAACCTGATAGAGCAATTGGTAATTTGTTCAATGCACCAACCATAGAATAAGTGGTTGAAGAAGTAACACGAACACACCAACCGGAACAGTAAGAAATACCAACGGAAGCAGCACCGGAAATCACAAGAGCCGTCATAGATTCATTGGAGAAATTAACACTTAAATTGGCAGATGACCAGTCCTCGAAGATAAATGATGCAAGCAAAAGAATTGGCATTGCCAACGCGTTGTTGTAAAACATTGTATCGAAATCTTTGAAGTTGGTCAATTTAATTCTCTTCCTCATGATCAAAACGAAAAGAGCTGAAGACAAACAGTTGAGCAACATCCACAGATAACCAGCTGTAGCTGCAGATGCAGCAGGATCTGGTGATCCAGAGGCTCCAGAGGCTTCAGAGGCAGTTTTGAGCTAGTGCTACCATCTCACTTTGTGCCTTTGATGCGATGTCCTGACGGTCACCCCAGGTGGCAACAACAGACGACAAAACCATTAATAGAAAAGACGATAACTCCATTGAAGTAACCGATCCACCAAAGAATAAAACTTCACCATAAGCAATCAAGATGATAGTCAAATTCTTGAAAATCGTATAGATGGGAACAGGTAATAGATTCAAAGCTTTCGAAGAAGTGTAGATCATTAAAACCAGCAAAATGAAATTGGCAACCAGTTCTTAATATCAGTTTTGTTCAGAGGACGGAATTTCGCGTATCCTAGACCCTTTAAAACCACCAGTACTAGAGTACACACCAAACATTGAACCACTAACATGACGAAGAACATGTTAAAGTCTTTCTTATTAACAACAAACTTGTTGGTGACTGTCATCAGGATAGATGAACAGCAATAAGCAAGAATTGAAATTGGCCCATTGTTAGTGACCCTAGCGAGCGTATGCTCATTACCAGCTTTTAAATCAGACATTTTGACAATGCGGATCGAACAAACTTTGAACTATATAGCCCAATATCTGATAACTTTGCCGATACGACTTTGCAGTAAGTTGTTAAAGTCCAAACACTTGTAATTTCTTATATTTATTGTTGGTACTTTTTCTTGTTTTGGTGAAGGAAGGGTAAGTTGAAAAATTTGATACCGAAAAGGCGGACTACGAGAATGAAAAATGTACTACAGTTCAATCGATGACACGTATCTCTATGAGATATTGATGAAGCATATTAAATAAACTAATCTCCTTGAAATGTTCCCTTCTACTTGGAGGCTGTGAATCGACAATGTAGGCTTACTCGGTTCTAGATAGTTTTAGCTCTCTAGTTTCACCTGAGCGTGCAGGGAGAGTTATCAATTTACGGTATGGACGCACTACGAAAGATATTGTACAAGAGCAGAGACGAAGTCCAAAGACTTAATTGCCTGGATATATCATTATGTACTGTGTGTCGGATGCAATCGTTGTAAGCAACAGATCTATTGCAGTAGTGATAATAGTAAATAAAGGATGTAAGTTTGCAATTCGTGAATAGTGACTACTAGGGTCCTCGGCATAAAAGGGCGGCTGATTTGCCGCCCTCGTCCTTACTTGTCATTGCAAGATTTAGGTAGGATGTATGAAAAGAGATGGTAATGGATTAGTGCGTTAATGTACTGGAGGCCGTTCTTGAATGGTTTTGATCACATTGTGAACAAGCAGCCAGGCTGACAGGCTCGCAGGCTGGTGAACAATCGGTGATGTTTCCCATTGTAAGTTAGTAGGGACGGAGAGCAGCTAGGGAGGTATGATTGAGAAGCAAGTTGTAATTCAACAGAAGAGACGCAGGCACAAATTTAGATGAAGATTGAAGAAGCATACAAAAGAGAGTGAGTGTGGAAGAAAGGTTGATCCTCTTGGGGAATAGTGGGTCATGTGACTCACACGTGATGAATTGTACACTTCACGTTCAACACCCTCGGTAGTCGTGGTCTGATTTGAAGTGGTACTGATCGGGTTTTCGACAGACCTATTATTTAAGCCATACAATAGTCGATCTGCAGACCATTTAGCGAGAATGTGAGTGAACATTTCCGAAGGAAATAAGAATCTAGAAATTGAGCAAAAAAGAAAAGAAAGAAAGAAAGAAAGAAATTATAGGGCATTTGGAAAGCCGCAAGCAACAACACTGACTGTCTGTGTCGTCTCTAGAAGAGTAAGACAAAGTTGCTTTGCCTTTTTCTTTTCGCCGCATATCTCAATTTCAAAAGAAGTTCGGCCGTGAAGAGGAAGGGGAAGAAAAAGTAGACGTTGTAATCGTTCAGAGTGCCTCTAGGACGCGCAATATTACTGTTTGATTTGAAATATCCAGTCATTTCTCTGTTTCAATTTCCGTGCTTCCTGCTATTATCTGCTGCATAGCTATAGTCTGACGGTTGCCATACGTTACGTGTAATTGTTATAATTTTTTTTTTCTTTCCTTTTCTGCTTTTTTTAAAAAAAAAAGTTGATTCTCAATAGCCATTATTTTCATTTCCAGATCCAAGACTAAAAGTAAAGGACGTTTTTCTTCATATTGCCAGGCGCATAGAGTTAGGAGAGAAAGGAATACACACACTTGGTACTATATTTTTTTCGGATTCGGTTAATTTAACTTTGAGAGTCCTTTAAATCTGTCAATTTGTCTAAACTCTTCTCTTGAAGAGCTCAGGTTGGGAGAGTATTAATTGGATATTACTCAACGAAGGAACGAAAGAATATTTAGCTACATTAATGAACTAATGCCCGAAGGAGAGAATAATTTCAATTTATATGATATTATCGATCAAACACCCCAGCTGGACTTTCAGAAGATATAGATAAAGAAATTAATGGTGATAGCGAACATTATAGGGCACCTGGTGCGACTGCCTTTAATGCTTCCACATTTGATACTATGTTAGAAATACTGCCCGACGATGTAAACATTAATATCCCAGGTTTTTCTGGTGCTGAGTCTGTTTCAGATTCTGACGGCAAATATCGAAATGCAAGAGATATTAATACTGATGATTACCAAGGTGTAAGAGGTTTTGACAATAGCACAAGAAGTTTAGGTGTTTCTAGTTTGCCATCGCATGTGGATCCGATACCATCAACTCGACCCATTGATATTGCATCTAATCATTTAAGCAGCGAAATCGCTCCACTGTGGGATTTAAAATGGAAGATTTTATGATTCCACCTACTCCCGGTGATTTTAATGCGAGTGAACCAAATAGTTTCAACTCGAATAGGCAGTTCCAGCACTCGGAATCTGCCCTACTGGTCAATATGGGTCATTCAACGGCTTTAGCCATTCGGGATTTAATCATAACCAGGCTCTGGGAGTGGGGATGCCGCAAAATCATTTTACCTTTGATCATTCTAGTTCTTCTTCCCCAAAGCTGGCACTAATCACTTTGGTTCCGGTAATACCAATGGGAAGAATTACAATACTGATGATAATACTACCTTTAATACATCACAACGGGAAAGTGGTTTTGGTCACAGGTACTCTCTTGGTTCAAGAAAGCCGTCGAACCAATTTAGCAAAACTGTTCATACAGAGGACGGTGGTATAGCATTGAGTTCCGGTACAACCATGAATTCCGTTAGGAAAAATTCTTTGGTAAGACAGGTATCATCAACCTCATTGTCCAACTATAAAGAGGTTCTAGCTCTGGGATTTCTGATCTGCCGAAGAAACCTCCAATACAATGTTACAATTGTAAAACGAATAAGACTCCGCTGTGGAGGCGTGATGCTCAAGGGAATACGATGTGCAATGCTTGTGGCCTCTTTCAAAAGTTGCACGGTACGATGAGACCATTATCCCTGAAGTCAGATGTCATTAAAAGAGGAATACTAAGAAGAGAACAGAGAAAGAAAAGCAATCACAGGAACACGGAACGCAGTCTAACAATAATAGCAATAGCAGTGGTAACAATAATCCCAAAACTCTAGGCAATCCACAAGGAGAAATACAAGGGGTCAATTCACGGAGCTAGTGATAGTGGGGTGTTAGTGGGTTCCCAGTATTAGCACAGTCTATTACCGTCCCCGTGACGAGTTTTGAAACGGGTGTAGCGGGAAGTCCTATTGTCTCTTCTATGGAAAGTAGGTCGCAACTTCCGCAAGCATCGTCCCAATCACAGCCTCCTTATGAAAAGCAGCAGTATTCTATTGCTGAGAGTTTGAATTCGGACAATTTGATGGATCACAATAAAAAATGGCCAATTCCAATACGCAATATTCTCGTAAATCGAGGAGAAGTAGTACATCTTCTAATAATTCGAGTTCAGGTAAGTCCTTTTCTAGATCTGTGGTACCGATATTGCCGAAACCTTCACCAGGTGCTTCGCAACCTAACACTAGTGGTAATGGATTCAGTAGTGCTGGAAATAGTTCTGCGTCTTCTCCAATAGTCTTTGCGGCTGACTATAATCCGGAGAGCCCCATGAACAGTTGGCAGCAGAGTGCTTCATCGAGTTCTGCAGGTAAGATTGGAATATCCATCCCAAGACCTAAATCTTCCCGTAATTATTCTTCTTCTTCTTCATTTATGGCTGCATCTCTTCATCAATTACAACAACAGCATCAAAACAAGAGCAACCACAACAACAACAACAGCAGCAGCAATCTCCCAATGTTAGAATAGGCAGTGGAGCATTTTCGGTGCCAAATAGTTGGAGTTCAAGTTCCCAGACCTCTATTGGATTTTTACCCAGCTCGGCGAAGTCATCTAAAGGTGGTCATGATTTTGTTGGTTCGTCAGCAGATTGTTCGGATATTGCGACCAGAAAGAGTTCTAAGAAATCACATACCTCACTTTTGTCTCAACAATTGCAGAATTCTGCATTACATAATGAGGAAGTTGCACGCCAGCAAGCAAAATCAGAGACGCATGTGCCTAGCGGTTCTCAGTCCAATGGGAACAGTAATGTGACGACACCACAACCTGTGTCAATGGGACGTACTTCTGTTACAGCCTCTCCTCGTAATAGTTATGCGGATTCTTTACTACGACAAAGAGGTATTAAAGATGAGTCGGGATCTAGTTTTAGAAGACAGAATTCTGGTTGGTTTCGTAAGAATATTCCTTTAAAAGAACAAGTGATATCTTCTAATGCTGAAGCTGTGGTGTGTAGTAATCCTACTGTTTTAGCTGCTACACCTACAGTATCTACTACAGCGTCACCAGCTGCCTCCGGGGAAACTAGTACTGAGGTTCATAGAAACATAACTGAAGAGCTGGACTGGCTCAAATTTAAAATGTGAGGATAGAAAAATGCGAGTGATGCGAGTATCATTTCTCACCACTACCAGTATTACTACTTGTCATACTTATTACGATTTAATTATTGTTGATTCGTTAAGACTTTGAGATAAACGTGTTTGTAGCTGCACTGGATGTAGTTGCTCATGGTTAATTGAGGTTCTATAAATTATGTATTCTCTAATTTATTTGTACTTACTTTTATAATTGTCATCTATCGGATATGCGGTTGCTAGTCTAAGTCTAAAATTACGATTGGAAGTTTAGAGAATGTTAATATAGAGCTCCACAATGTAAAAATTCATTGAAGTTCATGGGGTCCCACAGATATGGGAACTGCTAAGACCGCATCTTCAAGATAAGAGAGTACCTTTAAAGAAATTTGTATCTGATTTTAAGGTTTCCCATGGAAGATTTCCACAGATCGCTATCGATGGATACACATGGTTATTCGAGTGCGGATTCATTGTGAACCAAGAAACACCTGGTAAATATGCTAGTTATGGTACAATTGGAAAAGCTGTGTTAAACTTTGTATACCGGTTGAAAGAACTTTTAGCGCTAAACATCACATTTATTTTAGTTTTTGATGGTTGTATGAAGCCCTCTTTCAAAAAGCTTTGGATCTCTTCTAAGTTGTCCTGAAGATGATTACTGGATTACTTGGAACTCACACATGGAATCACACCAGCATCATGGGCGTTGCCAGAGGATTGCTTTGGACAATGAAGGCTTACATTTTATGCTGGTTGTTAGAAGGCTATTGGATAGTATGCGAATATCTTACGTGGAAGCCTGTGGTGAAGGCGAAGCTCAGTGTGCGTGGTTACAGAGGAATGGATATGTAGATTACGTATTGACTAATGATTCTGATTCATTGGTCTTTGGAGCTAACAAGGTTTTACGGAATTATTCCAAATTCACCGATGATTTAGGTGCAGCTGGAAATAGTCCGCTGGCAAAGCAACAGGGTACTAGTAAAGATCTGTTTGTTACTGTAGTGGATTTAGAACAATTAGACAGGTCCACCAACGACCGATACAATTGGTGGTCTCTTTTATTTTTAGCGTTCTATTGGGAGCAGATTATAATCAAGGTGTCAAGGGCATGGGTAAAGTAAAGGCAGCTAAATTAGCGCAACTGAGAAATCCGGATTTTGCTCGAAAATTTCGTGATATTTTGCAAATTTAAGACACAGGCCCCAGCTTTCCACATACCAAAATTTCCAACGAGAACTAACAGAATATTGCAGGGACTATTCAGTAAAGTTGTTTAACCGCAAATACAGAGTGTTACTAGATGAATTATCGCTGGAAGGATGGCCCTCCCTTAACGCTATCATGTATTATTTCCATCCAATTTTAATCCCACAGATGAATTTTCGAGTATTTGATAAATGTAATGTGAACATTAGTGGTAGTAGTGGATACAAAATATCGATTTCTTGGAATTACAGACGTACTTAGGGGATTTCCGTTTACCAGCAGTAACTAATTTTGGAAAATGGTTTACAGAAACAATATTGGATTCATTTGTACTCCGACATCTGCTATCTCAAGACCGAAGTTTAGAAAACTATATTCAAATAGTGGACTCAAAACCTTTGATATCAACGGAAAATGGCCGTTACCATGCTGGAAGATTAAGTATAAGCCCTACATTTTATTTTTCCAAATCGATGGTAATGATCATGACAGATTTCCATACTCAATGTGGATTCCCAGGGTCTTATACCGCAAGATCACATATTGATAACCAAATGGAAGCGAGCCCCCAAATCCAAGACACCAACACCAAGAAAGCCCAAAATATCTCCACAAAAGAATACCCTCGATAATTTTCTCAAGAAACATGCCTCACCAGTCAAAGGTTTTCACCCGGAAAGAAAAGTGACAATCAAGAAGCACTGGAACCAGTCAAAAAGGTTATTTATCAATTCCAATGATTCATCGAACGAATCTGAAGATGATTCATTAGTGGTGCTTGATGAAATCACCATTGAGGACCATTCAACCTCCTTACCATGGAAAAGAGACGTCAGAAATAGAACAAAATTGAAATCACTTCTATCTCGATTTGAACCCAGAAGTCGATCATTAATTATCACGTGATATCTCGAAGGTGAGACAAGGCCCCACAGGATTGTTCCATATAAAGAGCCCGTCTGGGAACCCGATGAGCTCTCCATCACAATACAGTAAAACAAAACAACAGAATTGCATTCTATTTTAGTAATGGTGCCAACATTGTCTAAGAGCATAAGGTTTAACAGTCAGACTGACAAAATTTTGACGGTAGGTGCCGGATGTTTTGGGGTACTGAGCATATCTATAGAAAATACTTAGGTGACAGAATCAATGATTGTAAGGTTGGTTACGCAAACGGAAGTGAAATGAAAAGGATCAAACTGACTCTGTAACATATAAGCGTCTTTGCATAGGAGACACCGGATTTTGCGAAGTCTTACAAATCGCGTACAGTCCTCAAAATTGCCACTAAAAGAACTAGTCGATCTTTTCTTTAGGTGCCATGATCCAACGACCATAAACCAACAAGGCCCTGATACCGGTACTCAGTACCGTAGTGCGCTTTTGCCCACTCTGATGAGGATTTAAAAGAATTAAAAGAACTAAAAGATCAATGGCAACAAAATGGGGAAATAAAATCATTACAGAAGTAGAATTAATCAAAACTTTTATGATGCGGAGGACTACCACCAGTTATACCTTGACAAAACCCGAGGGTTATGCGTGTCCAACCCACTATGTCAGGAACTTCTAATTAATGATCCTGCTCACATTTTTTCCTATATATAAACAGTATTCAAATAAATTAGTCACCCGAGTGAATTCTGATGCAATTCATTTAATGCTTGATCCATCTGTTTATCTTTCCTAAGGTTTATCAATGATACACCTAATGCTGTGAATAGTAACGAGCTAAACAAACCTTTCCAAATTAACATTATTGGTGTTAATTGGACTCCGGTTTACCTCTAGGACCCCAAGCTCCATAAGAAATAAAATAGCTAGCTCTTAATTCTTCTACTGTCATTAATTTCCAAGAATCTTCCATCTTCCAAGCTAAATATTCGGTAATCTCCTCCTGCAACTGCGGACTCATCGTAGACCAACGTGAAGGAAGATCTACCATACTTGGCGGTGTATAACTCAGATAGCTTACAGGCCTCTTTAAAAGATGTCTCAAACTGACAATAGCCAACATAATGGATAATAATACTCCTTAGATGTGAAGGAGATAATCGTTGGCATTTCACATAGTCAAGGCTTCCGACTCACTTAAAGGCGAATTGGGCGAACGTTAACGTAAACTGTCAACAATAAAGAAAAGAAAAATTGCATACAAACCATAAAGATGACTTATGCAGATTTGAAAGTATGTTTATTAAAGTTAAAACTTCAATTGATATTCCTCAATTGACAATTCAACTAACGTAATTTCTCATCACAAAGAAAGAGTTTAAAGTCGCGGAAACTTTTGAACCGGTATTCCAATTAAATTGTCAGGGTAGATATGCACTCATTTCGTTGGTAATTGCGGTTTTGACTATCTCAGCAGCTTTAGTGTCTGTTTACTCGA
Source organism: Zygosaccharomyces sapae (assembly GCA_900465325.1). Lineage (NCBI taxonomy): Eukaryota > Fungi > Ascomycota > Saccharomycetes > Saccharomycetales > Saccharomycetaceae > Zygosaccharomyces > Zygosaccharomyces sapae. The sequence goes on along the minus strand of UEGL01000041.1, from coordinate 69,010 downwards.
AAAAGGGCTCTTTATTCGTTTAGCTTCTTTCGCTACACTAAGTGGAATAGGGAGCATGTTTGCTGGCATAGGAGTTATATTTTTGGCCAACTCATTAGGAGTTTATGTATAGGTTAGACTACAATACATAGGTATATGAATTCATCCATTAACTCAATTTATAGATTCAACAGATCTTCGTCTATATTAAGTATCTTGAAATATCTGAGTTCTGTTCCATTGTAAACCGATGAGCCTTCTACATTGTAGGTCATTAATGTTGTCAACATAGACCTTGTGTATCTGATAACATTTTCCAGTTTAGAATCACTATTCTTCTTCAAAAATTTGAGAATATTGGTATTAATTACTTGGAACAAACGATCCTGCAAGTAATCATTAGACAAATAGCCCGCTAGCTCTTCTGGAGATTCATTAACCGGATCATCATACGCAAGCAAAGCAGAAACATTGCTTAGTTGAGCGCGGAATCTTTCCCTCAAATCTTCCGGAATAGTTTGATTATACACAAAATCTTTTGACAATTCTTGACCTTTGGAAACAATGGCTTCGATCGGATATTTCTTACAGTTCACAATGACTAAAAGGTATTGTGCCACTCTAATTTCAAACAACAGTTCAACATTCTCCTGTAAAGTCCTGGGATCTGTGCCTCAATGTAACTCAAGCATTGAGAAATATTCCCTTCAGTAATAAACCTCCTGAGGTCTTGTCTTATCTTCAAGTTTTCTCTTCTTTAATGATTTGTCTCTCATTATGTCGAATAACAGCAGCTCCCCTATCATCAGAACTGTTACTTATATTTTCTCTCTGTAAATCCTTTAGGAACCCCTTGGCTACATCAATTAGCCCTTCGTGTATTAAGTAGTCGTTAATCATGGTATGCAAAGTAGAAGGTATAGAATCGTCACCAGTATTCAAATTATTTATCTTTTCCACATCAGGCTTATCAAGCTGATCGCCGACGAATCTCGTATCCCTCAACAATAAAGAATCCTTAATGCATGCAATATCCGAATCGGTATCCTGTAATCCATCATCATCAACTTCCATTTCTTTATCATCTTTTGTTTTCGGTCCTCATCCTCATCATCAGAAAGGTCGAATTCGTCAAGAAGATCACTATGATCAGAAGATTTAAAATATGTTTATAAGCCTTGGCTTTCCAGCGGTTTTGATATCCTAAAATATCAAAACAAATTCTTCACAAAGTCCGAAATTCGTCCTAACTGAGTTTCCTTGTCTTAAAGCGATATAAGGTATTAAATTAACTTCGTGGAAATCTGTGAATGCGGTGCCTAAGAATACACCATTCTTGGTAAAAAATTGTGCCATCTACATAGTTAACTCCACAACCGATTACATCATCACGTCCAAATGGTTTTGCATACGATTTGTACTGGGAACCTACAGTTATGGAACCATCACTACCACGGTATCCAAAAATCCTTCCTCAATACCTGACTTAGCGCTACTAGGAGAATCATCACCAACTGCCGTTCCAGCGGACCCGCCACTGCCACGAACAGCAGATCTCAGATTTCCACCTAACCCCGGAACACTCGAACCGCTGAGACCATTACGTTCATGTTCGGCTTTTGAAACCTTACCACTCATATCAGAATCAGGCCAGCATTTATAACCAACAATAATGTTACTGTTCTGTGCACCCTGAGAACTGGTCACACCAAGAACCCTAATCTCATAATAAAAATTCCTAACTTGTTGAGATGCAAAAGTTATTTGCCCAGGTAACAGCAAAATCATTCTTTTGATTACCAGAAAACGAATTTCTCAACCTGCTTCTTGTAGATGTCGTAGACCTTTCGTATTCATTATAAGCCTGCCAATTGGGATTCGGACACAGGTGGGAAATACCATCTGCCGACAATAGAACACAGCTGTTGGGTTGATTAACCCATTTACTTGGAAATGAATAATCAAGCATTTGATAAATATCTGAATTCATGTTATTATTTTTAGATTTAGTGGGATGTGCATGTGTGTTAAGTGGAGGATAAACACTCATGGCTTCATGATGTGAACCATGAGAGGAACGAGATACACTTCTACTATCTGGACTGGCTTCATCAGCAGCATTATGTGCAGCCCCTCTTCGCAAAGTAGCACCCTCATCACGTCCCCATCATTCTCATCATCATCACTAACATCATTCTCATCATCATCATCAACATCATCATCGTCGTCATCAACATCATCATCGTCGTTCTCATCTTCATCATCACCATCCATGTCATCAGCAGTATTTCTATCACCATCGTCCCCATATCATCTGCATCTTGCATAGCTAACTCTTCTAAAATCTGCTCCTCAGCTATAGCGGGCTTCGACAAATCCTCCGTTTCATCACCATTAGTATTCATATGCTGCATTCCTATGGAACTACCGGAGAGTGCAGCAGAAGTAGAACTACCTGACAAGCTATCATTAGGACCTGGATGGAAATATTTATAGACCTGTACCAAATATTCGTCATTCGCGGAATCAAATGAAAGTGTACCTAATACACCAAGGGACATCAATTTCTGCCAAATTTCTTTTCTTGCAGAATATGACAGTTTATTCGACAGCCTGTAGTATCCAGATTCTTTTGATAGTAAGTGTTGCTTACCCAGATCACTTATACCATTGTGTTTCATTTTATGAAATACCTTCTTGTGGCGATAATATGACATCCATAGCGAATAACCAACTGGTTGCTGAAGTAAATATTCGGGAAAAGACCTTTACAAATTCCCTATCAACGTTATCCATGTAAGAAGACATCTTCAACTTCCTTACAATTTCTAAACGGCAAGTTCACAAGTCGTCGAAGGGTTAACTAAGGTTGATTTACTCCCCTTAACCTTTACATGATATCAAACAATTATCATTTGAGACGTGTACACAGGTTCGATATTATAATTCCAAATATACTAGTGAAGATAAACCTGGATTATCGTAGAACCAATTTTAATTAAATTCAGCATCAGAAATATATATCTGTAAAAAATGGTTCACTAGCCTTTAAACATGCGTTACTTCGTGCTTTAATCTTGCAATAAGTTATAAATGAAGAAAGCCGATGGTACATAAAATATGAATGACATTGGTAACAATTAATCTAAATATACGTCAACATTGCTAAACAAGTAGTCTATCCACTCGAACAGTTGCCAAAAGATTCAAATTCAAACGAATCCACACGTAAAGCTCCGAGAACCTATCGCTCTAAATTCCATTTCATATGCCAATCAAAGATTCTGACCGTTGAAGATTCGTTTATAATATATTCTATACAACATAATTAGCAGACACAACGGATGTTGATGCATATAAAAGTTTCACTAGTTACCCAAACCGTTGAGTGTTTGAATGTCCCAAAAAAAGAAATTAGTCGGAAAATAAGATAAAAGTTACAATAGGGCCTCCAAAACTAGCAGATCAGTATCTGTAGTGATCAGCCTTGTATGGACCTTCTTGTGGAATACCCAAGTATTCAGATTGGACGTTGGTCAATTTGGTCAATTGAACACCCAACTTACCCAAATGGAATTTAGCGACAGCTTCATCCAAAATTTTGGCAAAACGTGGACGTCAAGACTAAATGGACCAGTCTTTGGAATTCCACATTCTTCTCTCTGAAAGCCTTGTCATTAGCTTTGAACAAAGCAATTTGAGCAAGAACTTGGTTAGAGAAAGAACAGGACATAACGAAGGATGAGTGACCAGTAGCACAACCAAGTTGACCAATCTACCATTAGCCAATAAGATAATATGTCTACCAGTAGAAAGCAAATAACGGTCAACTTGTGGCTTGATGTTAACGCATTCCTTAGCGTTTTTCTTCAACCAAGCGACATCAATTTCGATATCAAAGTGACCAATATTACAAACAATAGCATCTTGAGGCATCTTCAAAAGTGATCACCTGTGATAATATCCCTACAACCAGTAGTAGTAACGAAAACTTGACCTTGAGAAGCAGCTTCATCCATAGTCAAAACTTGATAACCTTCCATGGCAGCTTGTAGTGCGTTAATAGGGTCAACTTCAGTAATGATAACACGGGCACCCATGTTCCTCAAAGCTGTGGAGCAACCCTTACCGACATCACCATAACCGGCAACAACCGCAACCTTACCAGCCAACATGACATCGGTAGCTCTCTTAATACCATCGATAAGAGATTCTCTACAGCCATACAAGTTGTCAAACTTGGATTTGGTAACGGAATCGTTAACGTTGATAGCTGGAACCTTCAACTTGTTTTCTCTAACCATTCTGTACAAGTGGTGAACACCAGTAGTAGTTTCTTCAGATAAACCAAAACAGTTTTCCAACATTTCCGGATGGTTTTCGTGAACATAAGATGTCAAATCACCACCATCATCCAAGATTAAGTTCAATTTTTGGTTGTCCTTGAACGCAAACAATTGTTGCTTAATACACCACAAGTATTCCTCTTCTGTTTCACCCTTCCATGCAAAAACCGGAACACCAGAAGCAGCAATGGCAGCAGCAGCGTGATCTTGGGTCGAGTAAATGTTACAAGATGACCAAGTAACTTCGGCACCTAGAGCCACTAGAGTCTCAATTAAAACTGCAGTTTGAATGGTCATATGCAAACAACCGGCAATACGAGCGCCCTTCAATGGTTGTTCAGCAGAGTAGGCCTTTCTAATAGCCATTAAACCTGGCATTTCATGTTCAGATAATTCGATCTCTTTTCTACCAAAAGCGGCAAGAGAAATATCGGCGACTTTGTAGTTTTGAGCTGGAGCAGACATTATGGGCTATAATCTGGTTGGTTGAACTAGCTGTAGATCCCTCCAAAAGACACAGTATTTGCGACCGTCAGTGAAGAGTATTTATATTGCCCGCTGCTACATAATTGTTGGACAGACGATGCCCTCGTAAAATTTTCAGTTTCTCGAACCTCATTATCACGTGACCGACCATGTGAATGGACACAAGCGAAATATAGATCTCGGCGGCTATTTCTCTTCACTATCTAGTTAACCTAAACTACACATTGCGCATTGGTATCGTATAATCATATCTCTGCAATCAATCTCACAAAGTCACATTGTTATGGGCAGTAGTTTCCTTTGATAGTTGCTCATCTGAAGAATTGGAGCCAATAGAAAATTTATTGGTGACATCCATTTCATTTTGAGTCACGTTTTTATTTTGTGAGCACTTTCATCAGATTTTTAGCGGAAGCGGTGGTAGCATTGTCGTTCTCGACACTTTGGAAAGAACCTTGTGCCATTCTCTGAGAATCCTCCCTTTGATTAGTCTCCTGTTCACGAGCTTGAAATGCTAAATTAGCTCTTGCTCTTAATATGTACAGGTATTCACCAGCTTCATTAGTCAACACATCAACCAAATAGTGCACTTTCTTAGCAAATTGTTTAATTTCCTGCAAATTAGCAGGGCATTCTACCAATTCATCTCTTGCCTTTATTACTTGCTTCTTCAGATTTAAAACTTTCTCCAGTTCTCTGATGATTCTTCATTAGAATTACCATCGTTTTCATCCAAATGCCCAGCAACGACATCAATGTACGCCAGCCTTTTAGACCACTCACTTACCATGGCATCCCCCACTCTTCGTAGACTTCTACCATTTCTTCACGAATTAGATTGACTCTCTTTTCAACCTCTTGAGCAACAGGTTCCAAGTCCTGCTTCAAGACTAACATAGACTGGTCCAGAGTATCGTGGGCGTCAGCAAACAATGCACGCACCTTAGCGCGCGTGACATATTCTGGTAATTGTGTGGTCCCTGTACTATCGAAGCATGTTACATTACCTGAAGTGGCATCAGCTTCACATGTACAATTAATGTCTTGGATAGCACGGTTTATGTTTTTATAATGTTTTTGCAAAACCTGAGTCATATTCAGGGTTTTGTTTTGAAAAACGGAATCCAACTCTTTGACACGCTTGTCTAGATACTTCTTCACTTCTCTGTTGAAAGTTTTCACTACACCAGAAGATTTCTGGTTAACCACCCTGAACCAAGCTTCGAATTCATCTTTACAGCATCCTGTTCTGAGATTTCTAAACCCGCTTCCGTGGTACGCTGAGGGGACGATAACTCGTTCTGATCATTTTCTTTGGTGACTGTCAGCATGATGGTCGAGGTAGTAGTAGATATTGGTTCTTCATCGTTGTAATAATCTTCAAACCCAGCTTCCATCATGGTGGAAGCAGACACAGTCGGATCCACCGTAGCACTTGCCAAAGCCTCACTGGTACCGGTTTTAACACCCGCGTTACCGCCAGATTTTACATTGCCTATGGCACTAGCGGTAGCACGTGTTCTAGGCTTCGACCTAGATTTTCTCGTAGCACGAACATTCGATTTCAGATCATCAGTGTATGGAGCTAACGCATCCCTGACATAAATAACCAAATAACGGTAACCAACGTTTAAGTTTTTCCACAAAATATTCAACTGATCATTAGTTTTAAAGCAAAGTTCACTGGACCTACAACGGTCCCACACTTTCCGCGAAACTGGCCCCATTTTGCGCTAGCAACCCTTTCCGCAGCTTCCCAGTAAGGCTGAATCTTGATAGCGACTTGGTTGTATACGTCCTGAAAATGTTGGGTAAGTTCAACAACGACTGGCGCCAATTTACCACAAACGTACTGGTATTTGTCGGTCAATGCGTACTGACTATCCAACTTGCCCAAACTTGGTTTCAAATAAACACTATAGTAGAACCAAATCTGTTTACGAAGCCTGCGTATTTGACGCAGGCTCCATTCACGATATACTTGGGAGTCAAACTCTTCCCAAAATTGACAGACATCATCAATTCTAGGGGAAACAATTTCAAGGTAGAAATAATTACCCCAATCTATCAATTTTGGAACTATTTTTTCTTATATTGGGTACCCACTTTAGAAATATGTGTTTTAAAGATCTTAACCTTGGGATCCAACTGTTCTCTATAGAATTCATTTCTTTCCAACAGTAACTCTTCCCAAACCGATGGTGTCGTATAATGACAAACCCTTTGCAATTGCACAGAACATTGCCCTATCTGGCAATAATAGTGGAGCGACCAGGTAATGGCCGCCAGTAGAAGGATAAACTTGGTCAGAATCCTCATACCTTCGATGCACTCTGATCGAAATGCAATTAGACCAACTACCCGACCTTCTTACAGTAGGGGAACAGCAGTTATTTGGTATTGAAGGCCGACGTTTACATAGTTAACGAAAAACCGTAATCACCATATACGAATTATCCGAAATTTTGAAAAAAAATTCAAAATATAAGCCAAGTACAATGATCTTAAGCTAGAAGATAGACCTGCTAGAAGCATATGTCTCAGAAGTTCCGATTTCAAGTAAATAGAGCAGCGTTGTGTCATTTTATAAATCACGTGACAATCATGTGCCAATCACGTGATTGAATTCCCTTCATGTATGACTCCTTCTGACTGTTCAGAATTTTGGAGTAGCTGAATATGGCATTCTACTTCTCTAGAGCCACAACAGTCTTCAGATGGGCTTTGGTGGTTTCCTGGATTAAATGCTCGGAGTATAAGCTACAACATACGTACACCACAGCAATTACAGACCTAATTTCTCAGTTTCGCTGGAAAAAAAAGAAAAAGGAAAAAGAAGCATATGATAAAGAACCTTCTATAGACAATCTGTTCTGCAGCAGACAAGAAAAGAGGATCCATTTAACGGTCGTATACTAATCCAATTCTGCTTCATTGGGGTTGTAGAATTGATCATTAGCGTCTGACAGCGATCTCAATTACTTTTTGTACCGTCGTCGCTTTTTCTTTTTTTTTTTGTCCCGGCACCTTTTAGTGTATTTGGTAAGCCAAGTGTTGTACCTTTGCTAAAAGAAAGTAACTGTATTATTAACGCTTCTACACAACTACTGAAACTCCCTGTATTTCAACCACAGGTTTTGGTTTTAGGATTAACTTAGAATCGTAAGAATTCGTTTTGCCAAGATCCCGAATTTGAGGGAGCATAAAATAATAGAGAAGAGAACTCGAATTAAATTACATAAGAAAAGCTCCTACTTTCTTTGTACTAACAGGTAGGCTTTGAAGTTAGCCTGTGTTAGTTGGAGTAACATACAAGGCTGCAGAGATCCAGATAAAATAAAAGGTTTCCACTCCCCTATCATTGTTTAAGCAATGTCGTTTTGGCCCTTTGGACAAAGTATAAGTAGTTCCAATATTAATAAGATTTTGGAAGAGTACTTCAGTGTACTTCACAGTTTGGAGAAAAGTAACCCTAATGTGGCTAAGAGTGTCCGTCAAAGTTTACACGGTGCTCAGGAAACAATGCAAAAAGTGGTGCCGAATTTGTAGATTCAATGGATAGTGAGCCACGTGACGAATTATTAGAGTCAGCAGAGCCTATTCAGCAGAAGCGTAGCGGTGGCTCCTCTCCGGGATCTTCTGTATCGTCGTCATCATCTTCCCTCTCATCTTCTGGAACAGGATTGGACGATGATAAGATCCAAAACTCGACTGCACCGTTGGTATCTGCCACGACTATTTCTAGTCTCAACAGTTCTTATATCGATAGACTTTTGAATGAATCAGAACTGTTAAACGAGTTGACGAGGCAGAATAGTAATTTACTGGATTTCATTTGCTTTGGATTTTCTATGATGAAAGGACCAACCACAAAGTTCCATCTTTGGAATACTTAATCGACCAACTAATGGGTTGTATCGATAAGATTAGCCCGCTAACGACGAGTTTGGCTGACGTTTTAGAGGTTGAATCGACGCCGTCGCCCCACCCCTGCGTTATCAAGTGCGGGAAGATCAAATGATTCGATTGATGATAATGACAATGACAATGATGACGAGGCAGATAATAAAGAACCAAATTATCTGAGTCGGGCAACCATCATATCTGAGATTTTCTCGCTTGATATTTGGCTGATAACAGAGTCTTTGGTGAATAATCAATCGTATCTATCTAAGATATGGTCGATTTTAAGTCATCCGAATTTAAAATCCGAGAGGTCACCACTGGTACCAATTTTCCTAAAGATCAATCAAAATTTTCTCATCACAAGACAGGATCAGTACTTGAATTTCGTCAGACTACGGACCAATTTGGTGGATGATATGTTACAACATATTTCAATCTCGATGTTGATGGATTTCTTCTTGAAAATTATTGCGACTGATAAGGTCGAAAGCCCGACGGGACTAATTGAGTTGGTAAATGATCAAAGGCTAATACCCAAGTGTTTAGGTTTTGAACAATAATGTTTACAGTTCAGATGTACAAGCATGCGTTGGCGATTTTTGAAGGCGTTGATTGCTATTTCTGCCAATGCTCCCCTCGACGATATGTCGATTGGTCCTAATGCCTTAACGAGACAATTAGCATCGCAAGAGAGTATTGATCAGTTAGTTGATATTATTATTAATAAAGGGGATCTGCGCTGAGTACGACGGTTTCCATCGTCATTGAATTGATAAGGAAAAACAATTCTGATTACGATCAGGTTAACCTTTAACGACAACGATCCAATCTCATCCACCTTCAAATCATGATCCTATTTACTTGGGGTATTTGTTAAAGACTTTTCTCAGCATTTACCGACGTTGTTCCAAATAATTATTGATGCTGAAAATGACAGCAATAATCCGATTTTAGAAAATCAGTTACATGAAAAATTTAGACCGTTGGGGTTCGAGAGATTTAAAATTGTTGAGCTAGTGGCAGAGTTGTTGCATTGCTCTAATATGGGTCTTATGAATTCTAAAAGAGCTGAAAGAATTGTCAAAGAAAGAGATCATGTTAGAAAGCATATGGTAAGCCAGTTGCAGGATGCTATCCAAGATCTAACCATTACTCCCGAGGAGTCCCCAAATGAAACATCAGCGTCATCGACTTCGAAAAGGTGTAGTTCCAGATCTGGAAGAGATTCGAGTAGCGGCAAATGTAATACTAATTCAAAGGATAAAAACAAAACCATAGGGGAAAAGAAAAACGAGAACATCAGGAACAACAATATACCCACGATGATAATGATGAAAATGACGATGATGATAGATCCAAGGTTTATGATAGTGATGAAGGTAATGATAATAAAGCTACAAAGCTGTTTCTTCTACGAAGCCAACGAAAACAACAACAACAGCAGTAACCAATGATGACTCAATTACGACCAATAAATGCGATACTGGTGTGACTGGAAACATAAGCGACGAGAATTCTAACAACAATACTATTACTACTAACAGTACTACTACAACTTCTAATAACGATAATAATAATAATAATAATAATAATAATAATAATAATAATAATAATGACAATGACACTAATGATAATGATGACAATAATAATATCAGTGATAATGCAATCAATAATGAATTTGACGAAGAAGAAGATGAAGTAGACGAATCATTTGAAATTCCATACGTGAATGTAAATCAAAGTAATAAGCTAAGAAAGAAACCTACGATTGGTGATTTTTCAAAATTCAATTGTACGACATTCAGTTTTACCCAAAATCATTGAACTCTTCCTGACACATCCGTGGAATAATTTTGGCATAATGTCATTTTGATATTATCCAGCAAATTTTAATGGTAGAATGGATTTTCGTACAATTCCTTTTAGTGTATTCTCTTTTCAATTTAAGAGGTTCACTGCAATTCATGCCGCCGAAATCACGAAAGCTAAATTTAAGAGGTTTCACTCTAACAAAAGATTTTATTCTACAAGGTTATCAAGATTCTTATCATTTTACGAAAGGTATCATACCAATTTGGGTTACATGGGTCATCTGGTACTAATTGCCGAAGAAGTGGTCAAATTTTCAAAACTGTATAAAGTGGAATTAATTTCACCAGATATCCATGAGGCCTTACAAGATGAAGAATGGAGATTTTATTCTGAAGATGTTTTAAATGATACACGAATGATGTATTCAAAAATTCTTGGTGGTGGCAACTATGTAGATGACGGTAATGGTAATATCATACCGCAGTTACCCGATCCGTCCTTACCATCAGCAGAGTACAAAAATTCGGCAACTGGTAATGAACTGATTAATGTCGAGTCTCTTGAAGAGCAGTTAGGGTTATCAACTGAGTCGGACTTGCATAATAAGTTGAGGGAACTGTTAATAGCAAGTTCCCAAAAGAGGTCGATACCCGCAACGAGAAAAACGGTGTACTTTTACTGGGCCCCCACCACAGCATTTTGATGATGTCAACACTCATGACAATAAGCCTAACCCAACATAATCGGAAGCGTTCAAATAATATATATGTATATACATTCGAAGTAATATTTACAATCATTTTTTTACGCGCCGTCAGAACTTTTCCATTGGGCAGGATTTTTGATTTGATTTAGGAGTAGAGCCCTTCTTGGGTTTATCACCTTGCACTTCCGCATTTACTTTTCCTATTTTCTTTGAATATTCTGACTTACCTTGTTTCTCTTGTTTCTCTTGTTTCTCTTGTTTCTCTTGCCTTTTATCATTTAGGAACGGTTTTACACATGGTTTAATTAAAATCCAGGGTAATCTGAAGAATAGAGTTTCCAATACACTTGGTTCTGGAACGGTATCAACAGATATTGGAGTTTCAACATCTTCGTCCTCTTTTAGGAAAACGTCTCCGTAGCGAACAGTAATTTGCTTGGGTTCATCTTCAGCGTATTGTTGGAATGTCAAGTTTTTTCACCAAGCCCATGTGAATCATCTTGACTCTTCACTTGATCGATAAAAATTGGATTCTTTTCTTTGACCTTGTGCCTGAGTTTTCAGCAAAACATAATGGATTATACTTGCGGATATATACACAAAGAATAAAACGAACCATGTCTTAGGCTGAACTCTCTTAAAGAAAAACCCACCTTTGCTAAAATCATAATCTGGAAAACCATGTTGCAAATAGAAATCGTAAGTTTGTCTGGTGTTTTCATTTGATAAAACCTGTGTAGCAATATTCAGACGACCGTACAACTTCTTGAATTTACTATTCTTATCAGGATGATATTTCTTTGACAGTTTCCTAAAATTTTTAGTAATCTCCTTAGCCGTTGAACCCTGCAGGTTAGGCAGCTTCAGAAATTTGTAGAAATCAATATCCGACCCATATTTCTTAGCAAGTTCTTGTTGTAGTTGAAATATTTCCACTTCAGCACTGGTGAAGCAATAACAAATGGCACAAATCAACAACAAACAGATTCCAAATTTTACCGATGACATCTATTGAGGGATCCTGTGAAATCTTAGTATGTTATGAGTACACGTATTATGAACTAAAAAGTTCTTCGCGCACTCAAGATGTTCTAAAATATCACTACATTTTAAACACTCTACCAATACACTACTTAATTTTATCATAAAGCCTGAGGGACCGCTTTAAATTTAAATACCAATGGCACTTCTTTCAATTTCTATGATAGCAAGACTTTACCAATGGTATCAAATATGTACGACTTTTGTACCTTGCATTGCTAGCAAGATGGATTATCCTTTACCACTGGTTGGATCTAAGTTTCTTCCCGGAGGAATCCATGAATTTTATGCCATTTAATGGTTTGGAGCAGCTTAGTAGAATTGGTGTGGTTATTCAAATTCCACGGGTTGAAGGATGGGCTTCAGTCGAGAACTCTAGTGAAATGCTTAAACTTTTTCTATTTTGTGGCAGTATTACATTTCCACGATGATTACGAGCATGCTCTAGTTTTGAAGAACACAAGTTATTCCAGTTTTATCATTGGTTTGTCTTTAACGCAGTCCTACAGCCACTGGTGCAAGTTATTCAAACGTGGTTATATTTCCAAGAGATCTTTGTTTTACAAGTTGGAGACATGGATTTGGATGCCATTGTTATATACCAGTGAATTTTACCTGTTACTTCTAAACGTGCAGAATCCAAATTTCCATACAACGCCGATTTTAGACAGGATCAACAAAGTGGTTTTGGTGCTTTTCTTCCCCATCGCATTGACGTTGTACAAGAGACAACTTTAAATTTAGCTGCCTGGATGCAGCCATTATTTTTCAAAGGAAGTCTTCAAACTTCTCTGCCCATCAATTCTTCTGCAATTTCTTGTGCAATTTGCATTGCTTCACGATTGTCCATCTCATTGTTGGCATGTTTAAGTCTTGCACGTTGCATCCTTTGAAAGAGCAATTCTAGCGAAACATCAGGATTCGTAGGATTTGCCGTGTTATTAGTAGTTAAATAATCCATATTACAATTCTTCCACGAACATGTGTCCATAATCTCCTTAAATCTTGGAATACCTATTTTTCACCGTATTCATTAGTGTCTCCAGTTGAATGTAGATTTACTAACTCAATTGTATTTCCTTCGATTTGTAGCAATTGGTCGTTTATCTGATCTACTAGTTCTTGATCAACTCTAGAATCTGTATTCACCCAAACGACAAATGTATCTTGAAGTTCCTGTGAATTCAACTGTGTAGCAGTATTATATTGATCCACTACAACAACTCCTGCTAAAACTTCCTCAAAGCAGCGAATTCCTCACTAAGAAATTCTTGGAACCAACTAGAGAAGTTATCATAAGTATCAATGTACAAATCAAACTCCACTCTGTAGTACTTGGTTTTCCACACTAAATCTTTTACAATCATATCACCATCATTGATGTTGATTCCAAATAATTGAGAAACTAATTGCCTCTGGAAAGAAGTATTATCATTTCCAAATGTAATTAATATCTTATTTTTAGGTTGTTCTGGATTTGATACGTCCATTATCATCTTTGAACTCTTTAACCATCGGGGGCGTGGTGAGATATGTTGAAAGCTCTGATGTTAAATTTGACATACATAGGAGAAACACTGATGAGCAGTAGAGCAAATAAAACTGTAAACTGTTGTGATTGCTCTATAATATAAAACAAGAGGTTGAAATGACAATAAATAGGAGATGATGTTTGTCGTAATTGCGATGACCTATCCACCATGATGTCCGCTAATTTCTTCAAATCACCCCAAGTGGCCTTAACTGAGCCTGCAACAGCACGTTCATTCAACGAAAAATCAGCAGCCTCTGACAAAGCTGATTTACCAGAGTGTCCAATCAAGAATCGTAGCTCATCACAGCTTCCTAGGCCTGACGGCTGTGATGAAGAAAGAAAGCCTCAACTTCCCACAAGGATTCATAACAAGGTAAACAGTTGCATTAATTCAAGAAATTTCAAAGTGCTGATGATATTAGCAGCTGTCTTAAATATCCTACAGCTAGTGGCTTTTTCCTTATTGGAATTCTATATCTGCCTAAACGTACCAGGAAAAACCTGAAGAACGACGATATATACTTCATGATGGATCACGTTGCCGATAATTTTATAGACTACGACTTCTTTGCCAACGAATCTGTTCTTTAGGTTCTTTTGTATAGTCGGAATACTTCCTCTCCTTTAGTTTTAATTATTATTGTTTTAATCAATCGATTTATTTGCAACAACTATTCAAACCGAAGAACACAAAGCACAGAAATGTCTAAAGCGGATGCTACTGCTATTAAACCTCACCAATGGGCAATTAATTTAACTGATCCCGAGTATTCCAAAATCTAAATATAGTTACATCCAATTCAATGCCATCACCTGCAGGTTTCAGTTCCATTGAAAGCACTGGTAAGGATTCGCTAGCTGCTCGTAAAACAAGTTTAATTCTCATGTAAAGTCTGACGATGTAGTTGCTTTGCAAATGCAAAAGGCATGGCAGATCGCACTAGCACCAGCTAAATCCATTCCCATGAATTTCTTCATGTCCTATATGTCAGGTACTTCTTTACAGATAATCCCCATCATGACAGCGCTGATGCTTTTATCGGGACCAATAAAATCAATTTTTCAAGTTAGGTCAAATTTCAAACCTGTATTAGGTCACTCTGTGACGGAATCCCAGCTTTGGTGCCAATGCTTGTTTTATCGCATGTCAATTCGCATTAATGTACATTGGATTCCGGAAATTAAATTCTATGGGACTAATTCCAAATACCACAAGTGATTGGTTATCTTGGGAAAAGGGCATTGATTACAACAAAGGTATTAGATCGTTTTCTTTTTAAGATATGTGCGGTACATTCGTATATACAGGTATAAATCTTATTCCTCCTCCTGTTCTTTCAACTTCTTTTCATAAATCTGTTGAACATTGTACTTTCTAAATTTTGTAATATAATCTGAATCAACCACACTCATGCCAATATTATTTTTAAAGCATTCTACTAGTATCAATTTATCAAAATTCTTGAGGTTAATTTCATGGTTATGTTCACTACCATTAAGTACTTCGGAAACCACTTTCTTGATAATATCACCTCTTTCCAGAGTATTGAAATTTCTTCTCGTCACTTCAACTGCAAATTTATAATCTTGGGTAACCGTTGGATCGTGGAAATGTGGTTGTATCACTTTAGCAGCCAAGTTACCCAATTGCTCGATAGATGCACTACATGAATAAGTTATTGGGGTCAATTTTTGGATGTATCTAGTCCTCTTGATCTTATTCGAGGGATCTGCTAAATCTTCCATAATGCTCTTGACAAATTGTTCAGACACAACGGGTCTTCTAGTTTTACAGAATATCACACATTCGCAACTCAAATTAATGAATTTTAAAATTTCCTTTTGTTTGTTTTGTCCCTGATTTGCTGAATCGCTAGGCCCATGCAATTGAGTTAACTCACGCTTCACCTCATCTTCGATGGATAAATCCTCACCTTTTTCCTCACCTTTTCTTCAACATCATCTTTTTCTTCATTGATCTTCCTTAGCTCATCTCCATACATTTCTTCTAACTTTTCTTCAAATAAAACACTTAATTCCTGAGCTGCCTGTTTTTCATGCTTTCTAGCACATGTAGCATACACCCCAGAGGTTCCCGGATCTAAGAACCCAGATGATAACTTAAACTGTAAGCATTAAATCCTTCAAGTTAATATCTATGAACTTACCAACAACCTAATTAAAAGTCCAGACACAAAACAAAACAAAGCAAAAACATACCTTCTTTCTTTTCCCAGAATCCTGAGAAACTCCTCCAGACGTCCTTTTACCCATGATTAATCGAAGAACAGGGCTACAACTAACTTTGCTATGGAGTCCGTTGTATTAATGTCTACTCATTGATTCGAGGGTTCTCTAACTTTTTTTTTATAAAGTCCGATTTACACATGATAAAATATTGATATTATGACAATTGTTATGTTAGTGGATCGTAACTAAAAAAAAAAAATAGTACGCTTCAAAAGATTACTTAGCCTCTATTGAAAAATTTGGCAATCTTCTTACCATTAGCACTTAATTCACGGATATTAGAATCCTGACTGCTGTTATTGAGACCAACTTCGTCAGATATAAACTGGTTATCATTCACAGGAATCTCCACTTTAGAAATTAATAAGGCGGCGTCCTCCGGCTTTATACGAGGATACTTTCTTAATCTCACTTCTGGGTCATTATATTCACCTATGTTTTCTATTTTCATTAGCTCAATACATTGTTTTAATTCTGTAAAAGTTGCTTCCAACGATTTGACATTATTCCCAATGGCATTGGAAGGCCGTGCAGAACCATTAGCCATCGACGATGTTACCATCAAGGGTGACTGAACTTCATCATTACCATCGGATCCTAGTGCTCTTTGTGGATAAATTCTAGAGATAATACCTTCTAAATATTTCATATCAACACCAAAATTCAAGATACTCTCTTGTGTAATCTTGAGTGGTGTCTCATGAAGTAGAATGTCCAAGAATTGCCTTGTCAAGGAATCAAATTCTCTAAAATTAATAGTGTCTGCACACTGTAAGGAAGATTCACCAAAGTAGATGAAAACATCATTTCCAAAAATTGAGCCACATCCACGATAGAAATGTCTGGTTCCTGCCGCACTTCCATCGCCCTCCAATCCAAATCTACTGTTTCCAAAATATCTGTAACCTTGGAATCAATCAAGTCTATCAATTGGTCTTCAGCATATTTTCTACTTTCCACATAATTGTTGATCGAAGCGAGTTTGATTTCAATGGAGGGTTTTGTAAAATATTATCCTTCGTCATCATATTACTAAACTCCTTCGCGGCAATGACAAGATAGTCCAAATTAATAAGAATTTGGGCGATTTCTTCTCTTGATGTGGAATCCAACTTGGCACGAATCTTTTCATTTATTATTTTACTGAAAATGTTTTCCATAGTCTTGACCAAAATATTATTTAAAGTATGCAGCTCATGACGATAATAAGTTCCGATAAAATGAATAAGTTTGTTATAAGTTTTTTCAATAGAGTGCATGTCATTGGATAGAGTGGCGAGAAGGGTAACGTAATTGTGAATTGACCATTCTGTTCTGCCGCTGCAGCTCTTGTCTTTGCAAGCTCATCGTCTTTCATCCAACATATCTTCAACATCTTCTCATATAAGGCACGATCGCTAATAGCCAATGGCATGAAATCATCATCATGTAACAGTATATCAAATTCAGCTCCGAATGCAGTGGTATTAATAACACAAACCTTTTCAAATACAACTATCAAAAGTCTGTAAAGCGGTTCAATGTTGAGATTTTGGTTTTCCAAGATACAAACATACATGCACATGAAATTCTTGAACTCTCCCAATTCTTCTTCAGTTTGCATTTTTCCGACAAAATGTTTCAAATAGGGCTCCAAACGAAGCATCAAAGCATCCCAAAATTCATTAGTGGCATTGTAATCATTATCAACCAGTATGAAATCTGTTGATCTGTTCAAATTAATGTCATACATCAAAATCCTAGAATTTTGAGAAAATACTGCTTCAAAATCCCATTGTTAAGCTTTGAGCAAACACATCATTAGTAAAATCTCTAGAAGCGTTACCACCACCCTTCTGAGATTTTCTCCATATTAATGGATCAATCAGCTTTGCCTTCCTGAATTCATACTCCCTTCTAAATTCAGAAATCAAATAATCTAACTCGTTAAGACTACGAAATATGAGAATCGAATCATGAAATTCATCGAGATTAAAAAGTTTTCTAAGTCCAATTTTTCTAGTATATCTTCATCCCTCAATGAAACCTCTACGGGTGAATTGAACTTAAAATTTGCCAATTTCATGTGATCCTTTTTTCCAACCAAGTTGGGAAGAGTTCTTCATCATATACATTGAAGTATATTTCCCCACATCAGAAATATTTTTGCCAATATTTGAATTGAAGTGGTTTCTAATGGAATTGATACACTCATTCTTAATAGAAGATTTCAAATATGGGATCGAATTGTAAATCTCCTTCAGAAATTGGAAATTGTAATTTTAAACTCTTGCAAATAAATCTTCTCCAAACTGTCTAAGTTTTGTAAAGCTTTAAAAATCCCTTTCAATAATCAATTCTTGACATTTATTCGATAGTTCCAAAATTTGCAAAACCTTCGTTATTAAAATATTCGCTTCCAAAATCTTCATAGAAGTCTTCTTGTCATTGACATAAACTTCTTTTCATAATTACCTCATTCGTGGAATAATTTAACTGATCTTGAATGTTGCTGATATCCCTTACTAAAGAATTTTCGATCAAATTGTGTACTCTTGATATCTGACCAATGGAGTTTCTAAGCTTATCATTGACTTGTGAATCCTGTAATAGTTCTACTTCCAGACCTTCGAAATGGTCATCAACAGAATTATACAACTCCTCAGTTACCACACCCAGTTGGTTTTTTCAACACCTCTTCTCAAATAGGGGACCCATCTATCAAAGGTCGCTGGATCCAACTCTAAAACATCTTCCTGTCCACTTAGGTTCTTTAAGCTATTTTTGTCATCATCAATAACAGATGGTAATGAGGTAGATACCGACGACAGTAGCACTTTTGAAATTCTTGAGACACTTGCGTTTGAGCTTCTTGATCCATTGATGAAGAATCGTAAGTGATAAATCAGATCCAGCAGGAACAATCAACAGAATAAGACTAAGGAAGCACAAATTGACAACGCACCAATACTGAGGATGACCAAATACTTTCAAAACACCTTTCTTTGTTGTCTTCTAGACGGTTTTTCTTGTCACTAAGGATTATCAGCAACGTCATTTTCTTCTTCATTGCAGGAACAATAAAACATCCGGGTAATTTAATGTCTAATCAAGATAAGGCTTATGAAAGTTGAGCGACAGAGCTTCTAATACTTGAACTAAATACCAATATTTCGAAGTATCACTAATTTGCTTCATTTTATTTTAGAGATGTCAAATAGAAATAGAATACAAATTCTATAACTAAATATCTTGAATTACCTTATACCAGGTATCGAGTCAGTTCTCTTTAGACTCGGCGTAGTAGTGTAAGTATGCACTCATCACTTTCATACCACCTATGAAGTTACTAATATCTAATTTTTCGTTAATAGAATGTGCACCGTCATCACCTCTACCCATAGGCAATAACAAAACGTTACACTTCAATTGATCTTGGAAAGTAAGAGTAATAGGAATAGATCCACCTTCTCTGGTAAAATCTGGTTCCACACCATAAACATCCTTTGTAGCCTTCGCAGCGGCAGTGAAAGAGGCATTATGAGGATCGGAAACCCAATAGTTACCATCATGAACCAATTCTGTAGAGCACCTATTAGGAGATCCTAACTTGGCAAAGACCTTGCTACAATGATCTTGCACCAGCTTGGTCAACTTAGCTGAATCAATATCTGGAACAGTTCTAATAGAAAACTTACCATGAACTTTAGCGGGGATAACGGTCTTGGCACCAGAAGATGAAAAGGCACCTTCAATACCATGCAGGGATAATGAAGGATATCTCCATCTATGCATGAGAATATCCTCCTTCTTGCGGTAAAGCGCAGTTTCAGAACCCGTCGCAGCATTCAAATCGTCTAAACTGAAATCAATACTTTCGTAAAGCTTTCTCTCTTTTCAGTCAATGGTGCAACCATTTCATCGATACCTTCAACGAGAATCTTTCCTTTGAGTCGACTAACGATGACAAGATTTGCGTTAAATCCACTAAAGGCTCTGCCACAACACCGCCGAAAATACCTGAATGTAAGTCAGCAGCAGGGCCCTCCACAGTTGTCTGGTAGTAGTTAACACCTCTCAACCCATATGTCAGCACTGGTTTCTTCGTACCCAACCAGTAGTTATCAGATATACAAACTGCATCAACTCCCTTGAAATATCTTTGAGATTCTCTGGCAATCAATTCATCTAAACCTAAAGATCCAGACTCCTCCATGCCCTCAAAACAGGTAATTAAATTCACAGGCAATTCAACACCAGCATCCTTATGAGCTTGTACGACGTTTAACCAACCAGTCAAAGGACCAGTGTCATCAGTGGTACCTCTGCCCCTCACCAGTTGTAGTTTTCATCAACAAACATCTTGAATGGCTCAGTATCCCAACCATCCTCCAATGATGCTGGCTGGACATCATAGTGACCATATACAAGAACTGTCTTTTGGAGGGTCATTACCGAATCTTGAAAGAACCACAGGTGGTAATTGTAAATCAGGAATAGAAGTTGGTGGAGGTTGCTTACCTAAATGTTTCAATTGAATGTCTGTAAAACCTAACGTTGACAATTGGTCCACTAAGAAATGTGCCTTCTTGACAACCTGTTGTCTTAAAGTCTCATCTCCAGAGACTGCTGGAATCTCGACAGCTTTACCAAGTCTCTCGACAAAGACTGGTTTTAACGCATCAATACTTCCAAATAATTTGTCAAATCTGCTTTGCAAATTAGTAGTCATAATGGTTCTTCTAATGGTATTTGGTGTTGCAATTCGTCTCAAACAACTAGATATTCCTAACACCCTAGTAAGCATATAAACTAAGGCTCCCAGATATTACAACCGGAATTAAATAAAGTTGAATGCTAGCTGCTGCACTTAACCTTATAAAGCTCTTTGGTCTAAAAGATGCAAAGTAGCGTGGGACGTTCCGTAATGTTGGTAGCTCCTACCTTATTTTCATATAGCTCGATCGAGTACAATAAAAATATACACATAATCATGTTGAAGCTTCTCGGCTATCATTAAAACCAAATATCATCTTACATAAATCTCTTATTTTATCCAAAACCTATTAGAGAAACTAGATCTAGCATGGCAGAATCAGTATGTCGAATTTTAGAGTGTATAGTTTAGTAAATGCTGAGATACTAACTCGAAATTTCCTTAATTTCTAGAATTCAGAACACCATCGCCAAAAGGACTCACTACTGAGATCATTGCTGGTAGTGCGGCAGCAGTTTTCCAAAACACCATTTCATACCCTTTTGAGTTTCTAAAGACTGGACTGCAGCTCCAGAGATCTCTTCCCGGTACTGCTCCTTTCAATATGCTTCATTCCATAAAGACGTATTTCGCAGGCAATTCAGCACTGAATATAGCCGCTATTATCAAGACTACCACAAGGTTCACCACATTTGAAAAGGCCTGTCAAATGCTGAGAGATCCTTCATTGCCTACAAGCACGCCTTTGTCTGGTCCAAGACTACTTATGGCAGGAACTATAACAGGATTCATGGAAAGCTTATGGATAATACCCTTTGAAAATATTAAAGTTACAATGATTGAAAACGGTATTAGAAGCTCTGAAAGATCTCAACAAAGACAGGAAAAGGTGGATATAACAAATGAGAAGCCACAACAGGAGAAAAAGCCAAGATTTCATGGGACTACCTCTAGTGGTAAACTGCCATTGACACCACAAGAGGCTGCATTCCTAAAATACGAAAAACACCACCATTGCATTTTTTCCCACTATAAAAGAAATATTCTTAACAAGAGGTGTCCAAGGTTTCTTTAAGGGGAGTTTTCCAACGATATTTAGACAGATGGGTAACACAGCAGTAAGGTTTACAGTATACACATCTTTAAAGCAATGGATATCACCTAGTAAACCTTTAAATGAATACTACGCATTTGCAATTGGATTGGCATCATCATGTGCGGTTGTAGCAATTACACAACCCATCGATGTAATTAAAACTAGAATGCAAAGTAAATATGCCTGGAACACCTACAAAAATTCTTTAAATTGTGCATACAGAATTTTTATTGAAGAGGGTGTCTGGAAGTTTTGGAAAGGATGGATACCACGGCTTTTAAGGTTGGTCTATCAGGTGGTATATCATTCGGAGTCTACCAGTACGTGGAAAATCTAGTTAATTTGATGAGACTTGAAAATTATTTGGAATAAAGTTGACTCTAAACGTATATATTCTTGTTTATAAATGGGACCAAACGTCAAAATTACAAAATTCGATGTTAGTAAAGAATGTCTGCGTTGTTGATTACGCAACCAGGTTGGCCTTCTTTTTCCGCCCCAGAGTACCAATTTCAAAAGTTTTTGGTTGGCGGTTTGTAAATGTTGTTTAACTCTCAAGACATTTTCTGGCTTAACAATCAATACCATACCAATACCCATATTGAAAGTTCTCAAGATGTCATCGACGGGAACATTACCAGTTCTCCCAACCATTTAAACACCTGTGGAATTTCCCAAGTACCAATGTCCAATTTTGCTTGTAAATGGGATGGTAAAGCACGTGGAATGTTTTCAAGAAGACCACCGCCAGTAATATGTGCAAGACCAAGCAGCAACTTCTCTTTGATAGATGGTAGAACTTGCCTAACGTAAATCTTGGTTGGTACCAAGACAGCTTCTCCAAGGGTCTTTGTTGAATCCCAAGGTGACTTAGAGTCCCATGAAAGCCCTGAACGTTCGATTACCTTTCTCACAAGCGAAAATCCGTTGGAATGGATACCATCTGAGGCCAAGCCTAATAGAATATCACCTTCTTGCATTTCAGAAGTTCTTGGTAAAATATCAGTCCTTCTAACAGCACCTACAGCAGTACCATTGGTATCATAGTGACCATTTGGGTACATACCCGGCATTTCAGAAGTCTCTCCACCCACAAGCGCGCAACCACTTTCAATACAGCCTTCTGCAACTCCAGAAACAAAATCGGAGGCGACTTTAAGTTCTAGTTTACCCGTAGCAAAATAATCTAAAAGAATAGAGGTTCAGCACCTTGAACTACCAAATCATTCACATTCATTGCTACCAGATCAATACCAACGGTGTTGTGAATATTCGTCTCTTGAGCGATCAGTAATTTGGTACCAACACCATCAGTAGCACCAACTAATAGAGTATCATCAGTATTATATCCAGCCTTTTTAAATCAAAAGACCACCAAAACCACCAATGTTAGAATCAGCACCCGGTCTGCTGGTAGATTTTACTTTTCTTTTATTCTTCGAACCAATAAGTTACCATTATCCACAGAGACACCAGAATCAGCGTAAGTAATTCCGCCAGAGGCAGCCATATCAGCAGCTCTGAATGCCCGGTGAGCAATATCTTTTCTATTATAACTGTTGTTGAAGTGGATGCACTTAACTGCTTGATATGCATTGTCTACTGCTTCTCTTAAGGTTGGTCCCACAGCAGAGGCAGCAATGACTCTACCGCCAGCGGTGACTATTTTGCCGTCTTTTAATGTAGTACCTGCATGAAAACATAAGATTGCTTTGGCATGAGTTTTCATCGATAGTAATTTCCTCACCCTTGTCATATTTATCTGGATATCCTCCTGCTGCCAATACGACGGTAGTAGCAAAGGCATTCTCTTTGATTTTAATTTCGACAGAATCTAATCTATGTTCTGCAGCCGCTAACATAACTTCCGCTAAATCAGTGTCATCAGTTAAAAGTGGAAGCACAGTTTGTGCCTCTGGATCACCAAACCTAACATTGTATTCTAAGACTTTGGGACCATTTCTTGTGAGGATAATACCAGTGAACAGAACACCTACAAGAGGTCTACGCTCCTTTCTCATACCATCAATACTGGCTTTAACAATTTGAGTATCTATCTGCTGTAGAAGTTCAGGCGTTGCAACAGGAGCTGGTGCATAGGCTCCCATACCACCTGTATTTAGACCAGTATCATTTTCACCAATTCTCTTATGATCTTGAGCAGCTGGTAAGTTGACATAGGAGTAGCCATCGGTAATTGTCAAAATGGAAATTTCATCACCCTCTAAGTACTCTTCAATAACAATAGAATCACCAGCACTACCGAATTTCTTCTCTACCATAATATCCTTTAATGATTCTTGAGCTTCCTGTTTGGTGCTAGGAATCAAAACACCTTTACCACCAGCAACACCGTCAGCCTTTAAAACAACCTTGAAATCCACAGAGTCTAAGAATTTCTTTGCATCATCATAAATAGAAAAATTACCATAGCGTGCAGTTGGAATATTGTGCTTGTGCATAAAATCTTTAGAAAATGTCTTGGAACCTTCGAAAGCTGCTGTAGCCTTACCAGGACCAAATACTGGAATACCCACTTTTTAAAAATTCAGCAACACCATCAATCAAAGGCTGTTCAGGCCCTGGAACCACTAAACCAATGTTTTTTCTACTGCAAATTCGACTAGTTTTTCAAACTGTGATGGTGACAAGCCCAATTCTGGCACATTAACAGTTTTACCATGAGCACCAACAGCAGTTCCACCGTTACCAGGAGCTAAATAAATTTTCTTCACGGATGGTGATTCTGCCAATTTCCACACAAGGGCATGTTCTCTACCACCATTACCTAAGATAAGAATGTTCAAGGACATTTTTTTTTGTTCCCAATAAATTAGCTATCGGATCGATTTACCAATGCTGAAGAACCTTTCCTCGAGAAAATTTAATTAATTTTACTTAGTTTTAGACCAATCCGATGAAAATCAGTTTTAAAACACCGTAGAACCTTTTATATCTGTATATATTAGAAGTTCATGGTGATGATTACTCAATAATCATAGTGATGACCTTAAATTAAATTTCAGCGAGAAGTCAAAAAAATTACAAGTGAATTTTTGAAAACAAAATGCGACCAACAAGATTTGAATAGACGACATTTTAAATTTGGTAATAACAAAATTTAGAGCTTTTAACTATGGCAAAAGCCTTCGAATCTTGATTAAAATATCTCCTAAAATTTATTGATGTAATTTTCCTCTTCTATAATGCTGTTTCGTTTTCACAAGTAAATTTCATAATTTTACAACTCTTAATTTTTTTTTTATTCAACAAGAAATTTATGCTACGAAGGCATTTCAGTATTCATTTTCTATCCATATTTTAAATCCAAAAACGTTGTGGTTTTGAAGTCATTTACGTTTGCTATTTTCTTTTATCTTTATATATGCGTGTTTCCTGGTTCGAACGGAAGACCATTTTGAAAAATTCGATAAGCGATGAGCATTAGAGTTAATTCACCTTGAACATTGTCAATGTACAAGAGTGATGCCAGAGACATGCTAACCAGAAGGATTTTGCAACATGGGAGATTTTTAAGCACACAAATTCCTTTGTTTTTAAAAGATCGCTGGTTTTGAGTGCAGATTTAGAGCTTACATTGAATAAATTGCCTGATGAAGGTGTTGTGGTAGTGGGGCAGGCCATGCTGGATGTGAAGCTGCAGCAGGATCCGCTAGAACTGGTGCATCCACTGTCTTGATCACACCATTTTTAAACAAGATTGGAACTTGTTCATGTAATCCATCTATGGGAGGTGTTGGTAAAGGAACTCTGCTTAGAGAAGTTGATGCTCTGGATGGTGTTGCTGCTAAAGTAACTGATTTAGCTGGAATTCAATTTAAAATGCTCAATAGAAGTAGAGGAGCTGCTGTTTGGGGACCTAGAGCACAAATTGATCGTGAAATATATATGCGAGAAATGCAGAATAAATTGAATAACTACCCAAATCTTCGATTATGGGAAGGAAAGGTTAAAGATTTAGTTGTTGATATCAGGGGAAAATGACTCCAGTTTCAATTATGGTACCGTGAAGGGTGTGATCTTGGAGGATGGATCATTGTTGAAGTCTTCCAAGGTTGTTATCACTACTGGTACTTTTCTTAGCGCTGAAATCCACATTGGTCTGAAGAGTTTTCCAGCTGGTAGAATTGGTGAAAATGCAACTTACGGAATAAGTAAAACTTTGGAAAGTGCTGGATTTCAACTTGGAAGACTCAAAACAGGTACACCGGCACGCCTGGATGGCAGAACCATAGATTATACTCATTTAGAAAAGCAATATGGCGACGACCCTCCACACCCAATGAGTTTAGTTAATGAGGATGTTGCAATAAAGAATCAGGTATTATGTTATGGGACGCATACGACTTTGGGTTTACATGATTATGTCAAATCGAATTTACATCGAGCAATGCATATCAAAGAAACTGTAAAGGCCCCAGATATTGCCCTTCAATCGAAGCTAAGATCCTGAGATTTTCAGATAAGGATTCTCATAGGATCTGGCTTGAACCAGAAGGTCTCAACACTCATGTTATATATCCCAATGGGATTTCTAATTCAATGCCTGAAGATGTCCAAATACAGATGATGAGAATGATCCCAGGATTAAACAATGTCGAAATGTTACAACCTGCCTACGGGGTAGAATATGATTATGTGGATCCTAGACAACTACGACAAACATTGGAGACAAAACTAATCTCTGGGTTGTACTTGGCAGGACAGATTAACGGTACCACTGGATATGAAGAAGCGTGTGCACAAGGTATAGTAGCGGGAATCAATGCTGGTTTGCTTCACATGAATAGAGATCCATTGAAGCTTTCCAGATCAGATGCCTACATTGGTGTTTTAATTGACGACTTGATTACCAAGGGTGTTGAGGAGCCATATAGAATGTTTACATCAAGATCAGAATTTAGGGTCAGCATTCGTGCTGACAATGCTGATTTCCGTCTCACCGAACTAGGACGCAAGTTGGGGCTGTAAGTGATGAAAGATGGTCGACATTCCAGTCATATAAGAAACAGTACCTGTGCGTTGAATCAAAGCTAGAGAATTTCAGTTTAAGCGCTAAAAATGGACTAACTTGCTGAATGTGAATGTGGCCGATTCTGCGAAGAACAGGTCTGCTTTGGAATTATTCAGGTTTAATGGCGTAACGTTAGAAAAAATAGCCCAAGCTGTTCCTGAATTAGGTATCGATATCAACGAATTGCCTCGACACATTGTCGTTAAAATTAACGTACAGGGAAAATATAACCCCTACATGTCGAGACAAAACAAATATGTGAAAGCATTTCAGGCCGATGAGAACATGGTTCTACCTAAAAATTTCGATTACTCTCAACTACAATGCCTATCTTTTGAATGCAAGACTCTGCTTAACAAAATTCAGCCAGAGACTATTGGCCAGGCTCGAAGAATTCAGGGGATCACAGCGGCATCGTTGTTTGAACTTTATCGACTTGTAAAATCTAAACAGAGAGTCTTGCAATCGAACCCAAACTATTTAAATATTCCAAATTCTGTTGAACGAAAGGTGTAACTTGTATATACTGAAAAATTTTCTCATTTTCAAAGAAATAGTCCCATTTCTAATTCATTTAACTCTTCCAAAGGTAAATATTTACAACACATTTCGAAAAGGTCATCATTATTGGCTTTCGATGGCATAATTTCCAGTTGTTCAAGCATTTTCAAAATACTCTGTCTATCTATTACAATTTTCTGATCTTCGATGAAATGATTGGCTAAGCGTTCTACCATGGATACAGATGTATCTTGTAAAGTCCTCCAAGAACCTTGACCTAACTTAATACCATTGGCATTCATGAATTGCCCTAAAGAGTGCTTTAGGTGTACAATATTGAGCGGATCCACAGTTTCGGGTTCTGATTCTATGCTGCTCTGATCACTTTCAACACTCAGTGGACTTCCAAAATCTGTCGGACTCCCACTGGGCGCTGCTACCTGGTGAGCGGGATCCAGCCCAGTCTCTACCGGTACTTCATCCTGGAGATTATTTTCTTGCACAGGTATATTTTCGTCTATGGAAAACGGGCCCTTCAAAGATGCTGGTGAGCTCGTTTGCCGCTCAAGGGTGATTTTCCTGAAAAGATGCTCTTTCAATATCTCTAATAACCAACCCATCAATCTTTCGGACTTTAGGCCTCTGGATACCAGATTCCAGCTGTGAAAAACCGTTTCAGCAATAGAATGCTGAGAATTTTGAGAGGTCAGTTGTTTTGGTGGTGATTTGACCTCTGTATCAGTTTGATCTTCTTGTGTAGAAGCCCGTTCTGTTAGCACACTGGTTAAATTACGCCCTGAGATGCCAGCACCGAGCTTAAATCTCTCAGATAGTCCTTTACTTCATTAGGATCCTTTGGGATACCATCCACTCTTTTTAGGGCTTCTTTCCCTCCAACCTGAAGTAGCGCTCGATAACAACTCTTCTTTTAATCTTTGTTCTTGGAGAGCTCTTTCGCGGAACGGTGTAGTAGCCACGAAATCACTATTCGTACTTCCAAATCTTTTAGGAGTATCCATGGTGACAGTTGATAAGATTCAACAGCCTCCAGATGTAGTTACGAGTGGTATTAGAAAAAAGGTAAGATTGAATTGATCAACGCGATCCTGATAAAACAAAACAACCCGCAATGAAGGAAACAGTAAACTTCATCTGAAAATACACACTTGCGTATCTTCAACAGCATTAGAAAGTGCTGCTTGTCAGGTTTCTTACCCCATGTATTATCCCCAGTATTGATCTTTACCTACTTATACGATTACTGAGTGGAGATGGAAAACAATTAAATAGAAATAAGGAATCAGTAACTATGGTTTAATCAATCTTCGCCAGCTCACAAAAGGTACTTAATAGTGTCGGGAAACCTCAGCACATGGAGAAACTTGAACGCATTCTAAGTCAACCTATATTAGAGAAATAATCTTTCTACAATTTTAGATGTGCATCGACCAGAATCAACTTTTGTCCATATTCTTTCTGGGATATGTGTCCATTCCGTTAAAAATCGTAAAACGCTCGAGTAAAAGAGCGTGCTTATAAAACGAGCCGTGGGAATCCATCGAAACCATGGCTAGATCCATTGAACGACTGCACTCTCCCTTGCTGCACAGATGATCGATCTCATCGGATCCACTTGAGGACGTGATAAATCATTATTTACGAACGTAACAAGAGGTACTTTGCAAACCTAATTACAATGATAGTGATATTCTACCAATGTATCAACATCGGTGCTAATGAGTTAAAAGCAGGTCATAGATAATTAATAGTCAAAGTATTTGTAGTAGAACCTGTTTTAATCTAAGAATGATTACAATATGAATAATCAGGGTGACGAACATCAAGCGCTTGATATGGGTTTATTACGCTATTCCTCTAACCAAATTAGCGTACCTCATGCTTCGAATGCTACGCCTGATACAATGACAAAAGACCCTAAAGACGTACTTGGACAAGAGTCCAATCCAGCCGACATGTATTTATATGATCAGCCGGATGGAAATTCTAGGCGAAATGGCCAAGAACGACCGCTAGAAACTCAACAATTGTTAACGGCAGCTACGAGTAATTATAGTGATGACAAAATATGACCAATTATACCAATAACACCAGTAATCGTATGGATAGTAATCATGATGGTAGCAATGAGAGCCCCAAGATGTGAATTACAGTGTTAACAATGACAATAATATGGATTTACAGTCGACGTTAACGCCATTAAAACTTCGAGATAGACGTGATCATAGCGAAGACAACGACTACCGACAGGATTTGGAATCTGATAGGGAACTGCCAACTACGTCTTCGCATGAATCTTCTGTACCTGCGAACCAGGAAATGCAATCTGCAGACACCCTTTAACGAGAACGAGTCTCGATACTAGGGGAAGAAACGAGGGAAGTGATTCAGTGGAGCAACCATTTTATGTGAATGCTAAGCAATATTACAGAATTTTGAAGAGGCGATACACTAGGGCAAAATTAGAAGAAAATTTACGAATATCTAGGGAAAGAAGACCCTATCTGCATGAATCCAGACATAAACACGCTATGAGAAGGCCAAGAGGACAGGGTGGAAGGTTTCTTACTTTGGCGGAAATAGAGGCTATGAAGTCAAAGGAGGGATCTACATCCTCAGGCTCATCTGCATCCTCACCGCCCAGCATCAAGAGTGAAAGTGATCAGATAAGATCAGGGCCACCCCTCATCGAAAGACAGGGTCCTAAGCCCAAGAAATTAAAACCCGCAGATAGTAGTAACAGGTAGGTAATGAGATTGCCGGTCTATATTCTATGATCTTTTTTTTTTTTTTTTTGTGTATTCGTAGTAGTATTAATGGCGACAGACGAAAGGAAAGAGAAAATAGGGAAGTAGAAAGTGAAAGATTAAAAACATAGTAAATTTTACGGTGAAAAGAGTTACGAAGTTCATGTGAAGCCACGTTTCCTTGGTCAAATTGCTCCTGTCTATAATATTTAGTAGTACTTTATATGTAATCAAAATAAATTGGTAGTACAGCCATGCGTACGACCGAGATGTAGGAACATATGGAAAGATTAGTCGTTAAACTGCTGCGGACAACAGATCTTTCAATTTAACTTGTGCCTCTTCTGGAAGTTGTGGTGCTAAGTTCGAAACCAAGGCCATACCTGAAGATTCATTGTATTTGCTCAAGGAAGTGGCAACGTAGGACCTTAAACCATTGGTTAAATCAATATCTACTAAGGGATCAAATGGTCTCTCAGTGACACTAGCTAATCTACTGAAACTAGAACCAAAAGTGGAAATTTCTTCCATGTTGTCGAAATCGATATGGTCGTTGGTTAAATTTGCAATACTCTGGGAAGATGCTGTCTCCACTATAGCTTCCAAAGTGGGCACCAATAGTGGTTGGTATTTGTTCACGAAAATGTTACCTGAAATCATTACATTGAGAACACCTACTAATGCAATCTTACGGCTTAGAAGATGACCAATACCAGGTAGTGTTGTAAGTATGAAATTAGCCCAAATTTGTGAAAACACACCATCTTGAACACCATCAATTAATTCTACAGTGAAATCGGGCCCTAATTTAATGGAGATGATAGCTAAGAAAACAACTAATTGTTTCACATAACGCTCAGTTTTAGAAGTTTGTAAACGTTGTAGGAGTAACACTGCGATTTGCTTCAAATAAGGCTTCAAACGTTCCATATTGATATGAAGTATGATAACTTCCAAAATTTCGAAACCATAAATATCATATGCCTTAGATGCAATTAACCTCTGGAAGACACCAAGGACAGGGATTAAATTAGGAAATAAAGATTGGTCTGCCTTGATTAAGCTTTTCAAAATCCTTGTTACAGCTGGGACATTACCTTTCATCTCCCACAATGGGGAGATAATATAGGCTGAGCTAACTGTTTAAGGCTGTCAGGAACAGATTTACCTTTCTCCACACAAAAGCAAATAGCTGGAAAACGTAGGGAATAAATTCTTGAATGTCTTCTGACAAAATATTTAGGAACACTGGCACGATAGACTCAACAAGCTGGGGAAGAAGTTCCAATGGAGAATAAGATTCAATAGCACCTATTGATTCAAAAGTATAATGAGTGAATCTAGGGTTGGATGGATTTTTAGAGATTATTGTCACAATCCCTAACAATTCTTGCAAAAGATGTGAAGCCAAAGGTTGAATGGTATCTTCAGCAGTTTGTAAAACTCTAAAGACAGCTCTCATTAAAAACTCATTTTCGGCAAGCTTTTCTGGTGAAGTACCCTGCTTCAAAATTAGCTTGATTAGATTGGTTAACAATGGTTCTGCACTATTTGACAAATCCACCTTATTGAAGACGAAATTAGTTGAGGTGATAGACTCTCTAATTGTCAAAATTCTTTCGATAGTAATGGCGGCATAAGTATAAACAACATATTCATCTCTCTCTAAGAAGTTCGCCAAAATTGGTAAGATTTCAATTAGCTGTGGTTTGTTTAATTGATTTCTAAAGACGTAGATGTATTTGATAGCATCTACTCTCAAAATAATATGAGGTACTGGGTTAGTCAAATCTGGAGCTATCTGTTTCGTAAAGAAATCTACCACATCTAGTAAAATGTTAGTGGAAGATACACCTGAACTAGTGATATTACCATTGATGGCAAGGGCAGTAAATAAGTAAACACTCAGGTCCTTGTATCTCCAATTTTCAGCTGGATTTAGTTGGTATTGTTCAAAGAATTTCTGTAAATGTGTGCCAAAGATATTGATTATTAGTTGTTCATTCTTCTCTTTTAATTCTTTCAAAAGTCCGTACAGGCTCTTCTTCTAGTGTCGGTATCAGAACCTTCTAAATCTCTACGAACATATTCAATCGGATCGTCTTCAAATAATTCGATATCTGTTTCACGTAAGGTAACGTTCGGAAGTATGATTTGTTCAGCTACATTATTCATTGCGAATTCATTGTTGAAAATTTCGAAATATTTGGGGATCCTTGATACCGCAGTGAGAAATGAGAGCGATTTAGAAACCAAAATGTCGTACTTGGGTTCAGGTGACATAGCAGTCAATAGTGACCATGTGATCTGGATAAAATCATTAATCATATCACCAAACACATCCTCATAACGTGTTGTATACAACTGTACCAATTCCTGAATGGAAGATTTAACCTTTATAAGAACACTCGCATTCTCCGAATCGTCAGGGTCATCTAACAATGGATTACTATAGGCAAGATATTTGTGTAAAATCCCCATCCCAGTCTGAATGTTGTCTTCGAAAAATTCTGGAATATCTTGACAATTAAAATCATAGTACAACTTAACCAAAGAAGGAAAACTTCAAATAGTACATGCAATTGCTGCTGGTTACCGCCATTTTGTTGGATCTGTTCATCGACCGTCTTCAAAAGTGATAAGAAAGGTTGTGTAAAGACTTCCAAAACCATTTTATTTCTAAGAATAATTCATCCGAACGGAATAATGGTCTCCACCTTTTAAAAATGGAGTGCGAAACAATAAGAACGCCTCTATTGGTAACCATGTCATCAGAGGTCAATCTGGATGCTAAATCATTTAATAAAGTGGGCCAATTTCCAGGAAAATCGGAATCTGCAATAGCCGAAATTGCTTCACCAATTTGGATTTGTAAATTGTTTGGTAATGAAATCATTAATGGTACAATCTCTTTTTATTAATTCAGTGTCGCTTGCGGGAAGTAAATGGTTACCGTCTTCGTCTATCCATCTTCTTTTCACATAATTCTTGAAGAAAAGAGCACCAGCCAATCTTGTAGCTAATGGTAAATTTGTCGATGCAACTATATGCAAAAGATCAAGACCAAATCCTGGTTGTGTTTCTAACGACCCCAAATTTCTCTCTGCACTTTTGGCCGTGCTTGCAATAACCGACTGCTCCAGAAATTTGGCAATAATTCCTAAATCCCCATAATATTGGAAATATTAACCACGAAGTACACACACTAATTGACACTAAGAAAAGCTTCGAAGACTCTATACACAACTTTTCAACGGTAAGGTGTATGTTGCAGGAAGAAAACCTTTCGCTTGTTGTTCTCATGGTGAAAAATAAGAAAAATCATATTAAAGTCATGGCTTCACGTGTAAATATTGCAAACTATTTAGAATAAGATATGATACCAACTCATCTCAGTGAGCACTGCGTTACCAACTTGTTACTACTCGTCAGAGATTGTATCCATTCTGAATTCTCCACAGAGTTTTTCTTGGATGGAGCAAATATCCTAATGCCTCTTAAATGGGTGTCTTTACCATTCTCGTGGTTTACCGGGAATACGATTTTGATGAACTGGCATTTCAGTAAACTATCTGAATGACGATTATCTTCAAACGTAAGTGCTACCCATCCGTTAACGTTCCTAACTTCAAGAGTCTTGTAGAACAGAGCATCTGAAGGACCGTGGCCGACGTAGATCTTTACAAGTCGAGGAGTGTAAGATTCATCAGCTATCAATGAAAAGTAGAATGCTATGAGGACAATTTCAATTCTTTTACTGAAACTAATATCAAGTTGGTGTGGCTGTATGCCGTCACTTTGCCAGAATGTCTCTGGATTGTCATCTAATGCATTATCAATGGAATTGCCAACTTTAAACGATGACG
Organism: Zygosaccharomyces sapae; assembly: GCA_900465325.1. Taxonomy (NCBI): domain Eukaryota; kingdom Fungi; phylum Ascomycota; class Saccharomycetes; order Saccharomycetales; family Saccharomycetaceae; genus Zygosaccharomyces; species Zygosaccharomyces sapae. Next base: position 34,991 of record UEGL01000041.1, on the reverse strand, counting down.
GTTTCCAATGGGCTAAATGGTTGACGTTATATGTAGAATCAGAGTCAAACAGTTGTAAGCCCTGTAAGAATCTTGTAGCCAATTTGTCTGCTGTCATATGAGCGTATTTGGATTCATCTTGGAAACCATTAACAAACATATTTTTGTGTGTTCATCGATAACAGTATCATCCAGTACAGTTCTTGATTCCTTTCGATTTGTTACTGGTCCCAATGCTGAAGTGGGAGCCAATCTATCCAGTAGATGTTCCACCTGCTGTGGATCCATTAAGGTTTTGTAATTTGTGTCGTCAGTCAATCGTATCGTTACCATTATTGATACATATATAAAAATACATATCTAACATGTAAAGGAAAAAATAAAACAAAAAAGTGCACATTTAGAATTTAGTGATCAATCTTCAATGAAAAATCTATAACACCGGTACCTTGATGAATGCTGCTTGTGCTGTAGATATCAATGTCTGCGCAAAGATAATCTTTCAAATTGTTCAATTTCAGACCACCGCTGCACTCTAATAAAAACTCTCTTTGGCCCTTCCATTTTGCCTTGAGATTCGAAGCACAAGCTTTGAGACCTTCGGATCCAAAATTGTCCAACATTATGACATCCGCTCCAGCTGCAATGGCTTCATCAGCCTCTTGTTCAGATTGACATTCTACTTCTATCTTGATGGCAAATCCACAGACATTTCTAGCTGCGTACACAGCATTGGTAATGGAACCAGTAGACCAAATGTGGTTATCCTTGAGCATAACCATAGAGGACAAATCATAGCGGTGAGGATCGCACCCACCAACTAGCATTGAATATTTCTCCAGGAGACGAAGTCCTGGTGTAGTCTTTCTAGTGCCTGCGATGGTACCTCTATAGCCTACAGATTTTGCTGCTTCCATCAACTGACGAGAATATGTAGCAATACCAGAACTTCTAGACAATACATTTAAAGCTGTTCTCTCAGCAAGTAGTATATCCTTAGCTTTTCCAGTTATTTTGGCAACAGGCAATCTTCCCTGAGGCACCTTAGAACTTAATAGGTGTTCTCCTTCTCGAAAATACCATTCGACTTCTAATTCACATTGCTTGAAGACTTCACTGGCAAATGGAATACCGCTTAAATACCCATCTTGTTTGCAGAAGAGAGTGGCAGTCTTTTGAACGGAACCAACTACGAATCCACCGTAATCAAAGGAAGGAACATCCTCTTGCAACCAATTGGTTACCTTTTGCTTCCACTGGCCATTAGCTGGCAAAATATTTTCGTAAAGAGCCATGATATATAATAAAATTACGAGCACGCTAGCAGAGCACGGAGGATTTTGCTTAAGATTTAAGAGATTTGCTTAAAAGTTTAACATGACTCTTGAAAAGAATGCCGACGATAACCATAATGATAATTGTAAACATAACAGTAAATAATAAATAAAGAAATTTCAAAATTCTTTAAAAATGTTTTGTCAAATGCTCTATATTATTGTACAAGGTTTTCAGAGAGAATTTGTTTCTCGTTATCTGACAACTGCTCATATATCATTCGAAAACCGCTTATATTTTTGGCGGCGACTTCCTTGAAGAAATCCACTAACAATTGATGAATGTTTCTCGAGTCCAAGTTGTCGGACAGACACTGTTCATCAAGTTCCTCTGTACCCTCATCAATTTCATCTCCTTCTACGTAGTGCTGCAGCCGTTCGTATTCTAGGGGACCTTCAACATCTTCCCAATCGTCATTATCTTCTTGATTTTCTTCAGAGGTCATTTCAATACCATGAGTTCCTGCCAGAAGTAATTGTGGGTCTTGTTGTTTACCTTGAAATTCCAATTCATTGATAAAAGTTTAATGATCTTTTGATAAGCAGAAACACAAGTGTACCTATCTGGCATTTCTTTAGCCATTGACCTTGTTATAATTACGTCACTTTCATAGGGAATCAGGTCACCATTAACTTGCATCGAACTCAGACGTTGATCACTTAGGAGAAATAATTTACTCAGTGAAATGATGTTCTCTTTTGTCCGTTTTTCTCCTCTAACTACATCAAAAGATTCTAGCCATTTGGACATTACTAGGTCCAACCCATTCTGATTATTGATAGTGACCTGGAAAAGAAAATCCACCATCTGTTGGGCATCAGCGGATGCTACGAAACAAAATACCGATAATAAGTTTTGGGTTGTGGTAATATTAACAGCCTGTCCCAACTTTGCGGCTGCTGCTTGAAGAATCATTGGTATCAAGTTTTGAATCTCATCTGAAAATTTAGAAAAATAGTCACGGTGAGGGATCCAACATGCGTAGCTGCTTGATCAGGTACTTCGGAAGAAAACAATGTATCCAAAATATTTACAATTGATTTCAAATGGGGTAGAATGACTTGTGTTTCAGTATTGTGAATCAAATATCCTAGCGCCTCGGTAGCATATTGTAAAATCTCTTCATCTTTACAATGGTTTAGGATATCGTGAAGAGGTTCAAAACAGCATCACAGATGATAATTGAGATAGTGGGATCTAAGGGTTTCCTTTTCAGAAGGACATCTAAAATTTGTAAAGTTAGTGCTAACAGAGGCGAATATTCAAAAGAAGTATGTGCGCTACCAATCATCACATTAATTATTGGAGGAGAATATGTTTCCCAAAATTGGTAAAAGTCTGAACATCAATATTTTTCAAAAGTTTGTCTAGACATTCTTGTAATTCTATGGTAGTTTGAATATTAGATGGATCCTTAGCAGATATGGTAAATATTAAATGGAACTCTGTTTGTATAATGGAACTAATTTCCTTGACATCCTTCGAATTACAGTCTATAACATTGTTAAGGACCTCCATAAGAACACCATCAGTATCATCTTCTGCTTCTGGGAATAACTGAGCAATAAGCTTTAAAGTTCTTTGTTGTATTTCGATACAATGTGTAGGATCTAGAACTGAAGATAGTTCAGAAAAATACGAGTAATATGTGAAAGAAATCAATGCAGCAGATTTAATTAACTCATTGTCCTGAGAAAGTGCAAAATTTAGTGAAAGGGACAAAAGTTTTGAACAAGATTCTTTACATTAGGAAAAGAATCCATAGCTTTTCTAAAAGTTTTGGGAGCAATAAAACTATTCTACAAGTAACGAAAATGCTGGACAAGGGTTTTCTAAAACTTCTTGCAATTTAGCAAAACATGTTTCATAGCGTCCGTGGATTCTATTGAATTTGAGTCATTGAGTAGTAAGGATTGTAGCAGGTACAGCAATGACTCATTAAAAATCCATCCGTCACTAAAGTCAGAAATCTCATTTAGTTCATTCAAAAGCAAGGCGAAGACAACTGTATAGTTCTGATGATCAAATGAGGATAGCAGTTCAGCTGCTTGATCGCGAATTGTAAAGATGCTACTAATCCAGTTTCCTTAGAAACAAAACTGTTGAAATCAGTTTTCCAGTCATCGATAGTACTCCGATTTAAACAACATAGCCTGCCTAAACAGCTCAGTACTGTTCTGATTTCTTCCTCGGTGAATTTTACACTGCACAAAGATGATAGAAATTCCAAAATATTTACCGCATATTCATTCATAGCATCTAACTGATCAGGTGAAGAATTTTGTATCATTTGTACGTATATTTGAGATGCGTTCTCCAAGTCTCTTATTGCTATGTTTCTAAAACGATCACACATACCTGGACCCACAATTTTTGGAGAATTCATTTTCAAAAGAGTTAAGTCTTGGTAGATTTTCGCATTTGCTATCAATTGCGACGTATTTGTTATAACTTTACTTTGGGTCGTTAAAAGTTTAGCCACATTTGCAAAACCTCAGCGCAAGCATCTATCGTTAATTCTTTTCTCTTAATAGTGGAATTGCCGCTTACAGTTGACATTTGTAAAATACAACAGTGAAGAAGGTTCAGAGCGGCTACTTTAGCTTCCCAATCGGAGTCTGGACTGTTCATGACATGGAAAATAATTTTTAATGTCTCAAAACCAATCCCTTCCTCAAAGAACATTTCTTCAGAAATGACATCATCATAAATTTCATTCAAAGTTTCATGGCAGCCAAAGAATTACTCTTTGTGATTGTGTTGTATATTATATCGAGCAATTCAGGCCACTGATCTGGAAAATCTACCGCAGAAATTTGGACCACAGCATATGATGCACCATTCCGAATTTTCCTAGGTTGATTTTCATCTAAACATAGTTGTAATAGCACGTCTCTTACAATTTTCCTAACTTCCAATTTTACGGTACTAGTGCCTCGAAATGATTCAAATCCAGGTGTCCAGTACATAGTTACTAGCTTTCTAAGCGCAAGTAGCGCAAATTGTTTACACGGCAGATCTTGCTTATCATTGGCAGCTACTTGAACAAACTGTAAAAGACTTGACTTGAATCCTCATCGCACATCTGTAACAATTGCTCTTCTGATGACCTTCTGACATCGTCGAGAGGAGATTGGGCATTCCATATTAATGCCGGTGCATCAAACATCATAAATTTATTCTTAGATGCTAGGAATGGGCCTCTTGAGTTTTGCAAATGTTTTTCCTGGTGCCGGATGAATCGAAGTTCACTGTTGGCCAGGTAAGTGTAAGTCTCGCATCTCGCGTTGATAGGGGTCGGTGAACATCACACGCATGAAAGCAGCGAACATTACAATGGATCTAATAGGAACTTGTCAAAGGGACCTATAAGAAGCATTTTGTGGTTATTATTTGGTTTCAGCGGGTCAGCTTTAACTTCAGGTTGGACATAAGAAATGGATAAGGAAGGTGCTTCATTCGGAGAGCAGTTGTTGGATGCCTCAAGAAGAAATAATGTTGATCTTTTAAAATGGTTTTGAAGGCTTGGGAGATGATCAAGAGAAGATTGCAGAATTGATTAATGAATCTAGGGATCCACTTGGTGACACTGCTTTGCATTTGTGTTGTCACTATGGTTCCTGGGAAGTTCTCGACGAAATTTTAGACCAAGGTGGAATAGAAATCGATCCACAGAACACTAAAGACCTTGACACCCCGCTGCATGTCACTGTTAGATATGCCCATGATGAACCTGAGCATGGTACGTTTATAGCCAGAAATTTGGTGGAAGTTGGTGCGGACCCAAGAATAAGGAATAAGAATGGTGATAAACCTGTTGATTTAGTCCATGGTGACGATTTAGATGAACTTATTGATTTGTTGCAAGGGGCTGAGCTAGCTGCGGATAGTGGTAGAGTTGGTGAAGGTGAAGAAAGTGAAGAAGGTGAAATTATAGAGGACGATGGTGAAGAAGTAGATGATGAGTGAAAATTGATAAAAAAAAAAAAAAAAAAAAAAAAAAAAAGAAGACTACAATTACTGTGTATAGTCAAGTAGGATAGAACTATCTTATCACTTCTTTTGGTTTACATAAGAAATTTGTTCCGGAGTCGGGTTTTACAAGCAATCGTCTCTTAGTGTGGATATCCAACCTTTCGGTGAAAGGTGTTGCCTACAATCTTGAATTAGTTTATTCCTATCTTTAACAGTTTCTTTAAACTGAAGGTACGAATAATTGGAAAACTCAGGTCTGATTGTTTTGAATAAATTCCATTGAGAGTATCTACTTACGACAGATTCGCAGTTACTTCTTAATGGTTTCGTACCTTTGTATAAAATCCGTTTCTTAATCCATTCAAAAGAGCTTGTTCTATGGTAGAATCTGGAAACAAATATAATTTAACGCTGGATATGGAGCATGGTTCTTCTTCATTAGAATGTTTATCATGTTCAAACTTATGAGAACACTGAAGAAACTTCAGCGGTACATTTGGCAAACTTCGTATTCGATCATAGAAACTTTGATGTAAATATTCAGTAGTATTGGAAGTAACGAAATATGTTAGATACACCGGTTTACTCAATAGTTTCCATGTCATACAGTTTAATATTGAAATTACTTGTCGTTGGCACAATTTATCAGAACACGATTTGGAAAATGTTATCTGCGAATCAACTCTTCCAGGTTTCGTCCTTACAACTTTCTTCTTCGAATAGTTGAATCTGCCACGGACAATACTGACCACCGTTGGGTCCACATACTGTATGGGATCATCCTCTTGCATTTCAATTATACCCTGATTATCACACAAGAGGTCCATACTGGCATCACCACAAGGTAAAGTAGATATATAAATGGCTAGTTCCCATTTAGATTTAAAACTGAAGTCTTGACCCTGATGAGACCTCTCCACTAGATCAGCTTCAGCCTCTGGATTAGAGTTCAAAATGCAATTTGGTGCAATATGACGGCGTTGAAAGCTCTCAGTGCTAATATCTCTGCATGGCAATCGTGAACCATTTTACCATTACTACGATGCAAAAAGCATCTGGTAAAGCCTTAACACCAGTTCCTAAAGAGATCAATCTAAAGTCATTGCTGAATTTGTCAATCGCCACTATGCTTGCTAGCACAGTCCATTCATTCGTGCCATTAGATCTTGTACCGGGTTTACAAGACGACCCTAACTTTTCGTATGCTTCAAGAACCTTTTGTTCAATTTTATTTCCAAGGGAAACATCGTGCATTTGGTAGAAGATTAATTGTTCTAAGAATCTGCTTCTTCGAGAAAGCCGTTAAGTCAAGTTACTAAACAAGATCAAAAATGTCTTTGGATACTGTAGCTCATTACTCAAAACAGGTATATCACATGACAGCTGGACGAGGTTTAACATAGATTAAACTAATAATTGAATCCATAAGAGGAATCTGATTTTGTTTTATTTTATCTTGTTATTGTGTTGTTTCTATTATACCTACATTCAAATATCAATATTAAATTGAAAGTCGATGGTACCGATTACTTGTTTCAATCCGCCCAACCTTCTGAATCTCGCAGAAAGAAGTTCGTGTTTTTCCTTTCAGTGGTAGATTCATCTTCTTCCAACTGCTGCTGTTCTGCATCGTTTTGGCCTTTTCGTTTTCCTCCTTCTGGATTTCTTGGTAGTAAAACTTAGTCCTTGTCTTCAGTCTACTGAAAGGATCACTTTTATTGTCAAAGGAACTGTCTTCTTTTTAATTTGTTCAGCATTCTTGAGCCTATCAATGTTGACTCTTCTGTTTTAGTTGTCAATGCATTTAATTTATTAATACCCACTTTATCGTTTTCATGCTGTTTCTCATACATGGACATTCTTTTTCGAAACTTCTCAGCTGAGAAGAATACTTGGCGATATCTCTTTCATTTTTCGTTTCCATTGCATACTGCAATTTCTCTTTGAGTACGGTCTTTTCTAAAACAGCATTGACACCAGATAATTTCTTATTGAAGACCATTCTATTACGAACAATTTCATTCGTAAGCTGCTCTGTCAAAGGCTGAGATACAAAGTTATTAATTTCTTTGGCCTTGTTTTCCAGAGAATAGACTGAAGGCACAGTGATGTGATCTCTTTCCAAGGCACGCATGTATCTTTCAAACTCTTGTTGAGTAATAGCACCATCACTGAAGTATCTCATTTGGAAAACCTTCCTGTCTTTACCCTGTGTGACACCAAAATACTGGTTGGTAATAAACTTACCCATATTGTAAGGTTTCTGCAGGAAAACTTTTCAATCTTCACCATACGATAGAGTGTCTCCCCACTACGCTTAGCTGTTCCTACATTAACTCTACCGTAGTTTCCCTTGACAATATTATTAAAATCAGGATAAAAGCAAAATTTGCGACGAAAGAACGACCAATCTTAGCCTTGTTGAAATCTGTTACATTTGCTTCACGATCCAAAGTTTCTTCTGCCCATTGTACTTCATCCTCATCTTCTGCAAATCTTGATTTCCGGCTATATGGGTCGTATTCCTCTTCATCATCTTCTTCTGAGTACTTCTTGTCTTCATATCCGTATTCATCTTCTTCATCCTCTCCTTCATCTTCTTCGTCGCTGTAAGGACGATTTTGGGATTTTTCTCTCTGTTTTCGAAGTTGGGATAATTTAGAAGCTTTTATATCAGAATGTCCAGTAGCTACTGTAGACCTCGTTGAAGACCGTGTTTTCTTACCTTCTTCCTGTTGCCTACTCCTCTGCTGTTGTTCTTTGAGATTCTTACCACGTTGTTTGAACATCTTACGATCTTGATACTTTTGCATAGTTTGGGATCTTTCAAATAAAATAGTTTCCCTTTCCATTTCTGGTAAGCCTCCTAAATGTTCACGATCAGCTTCATCTTTATATTTGCCTTCCAAAGGAAATGGATTCTCTTCCTCCTCCTCTTCATCGTCGTAGTCTCCTGTACCCGCACCAGAAGCAGCAGGGTTGTAATCATCCTCATCATCATCATCTTCTTCTTCTTCTTCTTCACCACCTTCTACCTCTATCCTTCTCTTTTAGAGCTAGCCCTATCTGACTTTCCACTTCTCTTGGCAGAACTAGCTAAAACTTCATCGTCATCTTCCTCTTCGTCTGCCCCTGCAAGAGCTAACAAATCTTCCTCAATATCAGACATGACTATAATTTGTATCGACTTATTCAAATGAAGTTATTCTTTGACTCTAAAACAACACCTTTATGTAGTTGTTTTAGTTGAGATGTTCCTTGTTCATCGCTGACGGCTGGTTGAAATCTCAACTCATGTTGAAAAAGCATAAGGAACCGGTCAATCCTTCAACCTTTGCACTATGCTAACCAAAAAAAGAAAAAAGAAAAATTATTGGGAATATAACATTAAAGAGTCGTGTACGGACCCTTGATACTTCTGCAAAACTTTCTGTGCCATCAGGATTGGTTAGATTCCATTAATTTTGTATTCTACAGTTTAATTTTTGGGTAGATTGTCCCTAGATCATTTGAAAGTAAAATGGCTTACAAACCGACAAGTAGAAGGAAGTTAGGACAACAAGATGTTAATATGAGCATGTCTAAAAGGTCTCCGTCTATTTTGGTAACTGATTCCAGGTCTGCTGGTAAAAGAATAAGTGCACCATTCGCCGGACATGCCGCCGGAATCAAAAGTCGAGAAGACCATGTGGCAGACAGAAATCGTTTATTACCGTATCCCTCCAATGGTGCCAGATCTAAGTCTTCTTCCGTTAGAAGGAGGCCATCGGGGAGATTCAGTGATATCTCTATCGATAATATTTTATCGGATGCATCAGACGTCCCGTCGGGACGTAGAGAAGAACGACAGTCTGGCTCTTCTCTAGAAAGATTCTTCCCGTCAGGTCCTTTGAAGCCATTATCATATACCAAGATGTTAAATCCATTACCCTCGAGAACCTCTAAGACCTCACAAAATTGGTCCTGATTCCGGAAGAAGTAGCTGGTAGGGAGTCCCCTTCTGCCGGATACGGTCCAAAGCGAGCAGCAGCATCTTTGAATGCAACAAAGAAACGTTCGCATGGTAGGCGGGGCCGTAAGCTTTCACGTATTACTGCTTATAATGTGGCGGAAGGTTTTAATTTAGAATACATGGCTGATTTTTAAAGGCTACTCATGAAGTATCTCCAAGAGTTTACGACGAGTGTCTTTATGTCGCATATACATTACCTCTGTTGTTGGGTAAAGATGGATTTAGGGTAAGATCTAATGTTTCTAAGAAAGTTCTAGGCGGTAAGACTTTAATTGATAAATTGATTGATAATAGTGAACAGAGAGATCATCATTACGAGTATTATTCCGGTGTAGAAACTGTTGAAGACGTTGATAATAACTTTGAATTAGATTCTAATGGTAATTATGACACAGATATAACTCCGGACCATTTACCCAATGCTGTTGGTAACCAAGATACTTTTAATCCAAGTGAGCCTCAATTCTTTGCTGAAGAAACTCCGGTGGAACAAAAATGAGAGAACGTATGGAACACCTTGATTTAAGTCCTAGTTCGAAGAACTATGACATGGGAAATGATTCCGACCAGCATGCAGAAATCTTTATATTCCGTTACGGGGTAATTGTATTTTGGAATTTTACAGAAATACAGGAAAAGAATATATTGGGAGATATTGCATTTGCAGATTTCAAAAATTTAGTTATTCGGCCCCTTGATGAGCATGATATTGAAAGAGAACAATTTCATTTTGATTATGACAAAGATATTGAAAGACCAAGAATTTTCAATGATATAGTTACTCTCAGGTCTGGCGATCATATCATAGAGTTGACTTTATCACACGCAATTGCTCAATCATCCAAATTGTCAAGGTTTGAATCTAGAATTTCTCCAATTTTAACCTCTGCTACCAAATTACCGAAAAGATTGGCATTATTCGGTACTTTGGGTATGAAGAGGGAACAGCTTTAAAAAATCTGGTAAACTATTCAAGTTGAGAGTTGATGTAAATTTGTCTTCTAGCATTTTGGATACCCCGAATTTTTGGAGTTTCGAACCTAGTTTGCATCCTCTCTACATCGCGATGAGGGAATATTTGGAAATTGATCAAAGGGTTCAAGTCATTAATGACAGAGCTAAAGTTTATTTGGAGTTTTTGATGTCTGTGTAGATTCGGTAGCTGAGCGTAACATGGCAAGAGTAACTTGGTGGTTTATTTTGTTATAGTTCTCGGTGTTCTCTTTTCAGTGGCAGAGATATTGGTCAGATATGTCATGATTCGCAATCGTTTATCAGGGTAGGTAAGGTTTTATAGATGTTTTCATGTACTTTTAAAAATTTGATTATGGATTAAAAGTTGTTGGATTCATTACACACAAGAATTGGCATCTTTATTTATTTCTTGGTACCGTATCTGTTCACAGACTTACCATCAGGAATGGTAAAGAAGATGTATGGCTTGTCACCTTCGGCTTTCGAGTCCAGTCTACAGTAACCCTTTCTTTCAAATTGGATAATATCGCCCACATTCATGTCTTTGACGTTAACATCACCGACAGCCTTTGTGTGGAATTCAGTTTGAGGAGTTAAGAAGTCAGTGAAATTTTCATCGTCTTCTAACTTGTCCTTCGTAATTAAGTGATCGAAATCTACCATTTCGACAGGAACATAATCAGTGTTAGCTAACCAAGTAACTTTGTGCTTGGTTTTCTTGAAATCACCTCCTAGGTTAGTCTTAGCTACTAAGGAACCATCAGCATTCTTGTTCGTGACAATAATGTTACCCCAGTCCATGAGGGTTAATTCTTCGCCGACTTCCAAAACACTGGCATCTTCCTTGTCGATGATAATTTTGTTCGAGTAGATGACCTTCTTTTCACCAACAGTTGGGTTCTTCTTATGTTTTGGTTTCAATTCAACCTTTGGAATCTCAGGAGCACCTTCACCTTCCAAGGTGACTTCTACTGGATCAACAACAGCAGTGTGTCTTGGAGCTACTGGATCAATGATCTTCTTATTGACAGCCCAGATCAAATTCCATTCTAAATTGATAACGTTCTTCGAAGGACCTTGAGAAATGATGAAGTTTCTCAAACCCTCCACCGTCATACCTCTTCTTCTCACACCTCTCACAGTAGGGAATCTTGGGTCGTCCCAGTTGGAAACTAGACCATGGTCAACCATCCATTGCAACTTTCTCTTTGAAAGCAAGGTCTTCATGAAATTAACACGAGCAAAATCCCAAATATGTACTTTTCTCAAACGTAGAGCCTTTAGCATCCAGTCATACTGAGCATTACGGTCTCTATATTCAATAGTACGTAACGCATGGGTAACACCTTCAATAGAATCAACGATAGGTACACAGAAGTCATAGGTTGGGTACATCTTCCATTGATCCTTGGTTCTGTGATGAGGTGTCAAATTACACCTGTAAATAACAGGATCCCTCAAAGTTTTGTTTGCAGCTTTGTAATCGATCTTAGCACGAACACAGTTCTTTTGGCCGTATTCGGTACCATTTTTCATTTCTTCAACAAAATCCTCAGATTTTCTTCCACTGAAAGATCTCTCTTAGCAGAAGGAATACCTTCCATACGCTCTTCCCTCATTTTTCTACATCAGTGTCATCACAGTAAGCTTTACCTTCTTTGATCAACTGGACACATAGATCATACATCTCCTGGAAATAATCGGAAGAGTAAGTGACTCTATCACCCTTGATGCCCATAAGCTCAAGGTCTTCCAAAATAGCGTCTTGAAATTCCATTTTTCTTTCGATGGGTTGGTATCATCAAAACGAATGATTAGTTTACCCTTGTAAGCATGTGCAAAATATTCGTTCAAAATAGCTGCCTTTGCGTGTCCAATGTGCAAATAACCAGATGGTTCTGGTGGGAAACGAGTAACCACTTCGCCTATTTTAGCGTCTGGTAGATCTATTTCGAAATTGGCCTTATGACCTTCTTTCTTCTTACCAGCTGTAGCAGCCTTCTTGATACCTTGCATTGATTTAGTCAAATATTCATGCGCACCACTAAAGGATGGATTCAATTCTAAAGTGTGTACCAACGAGAAACGTTGACATATACCTTATTTTTGATAATTGATCCAACCATACCGTTGGATCTTAAAGCACCCCAGCTTACAATATCAGCTGCGGAAATCTTCAATCCACCTAAAATAAAAGTCCTCAAATTCAAAACTGCATCCAATTTTTCCAAGGATTGAGATAACTGCTGGAAATTCTTCACGACTAGTTGTTCGCGGGCAATTCTGATCCAATGGGCAACGTCTTCAGAGGATTCATGACCAAATATATCTGGGTAAGTGCCGATAATCTTGGTGAAAGTGTCTTCAGAAGATCCATTGAAAACGGCAGGAGCAGCATTTTTCTCGTCGACAAATTCAACTGTAATTGCATCTTTGTGAGCAGCATTTACAATACGGGCAGCAATTAATTCCGCATAGGCCACTACTGGAGCCTTACCATTAATAACTAAATTAACCATTAATGCTACTAGAGAAGCTGAGTGTGATTTCTAACCAACCTAAAGCGCAAGAATTAACACTAATGCCAATGCTATTCTACTAATGCTGTACTTCGGTTAGGCCGTTAACATACTGGTATTAAAAATTTTAAAATTTTGTCCGGGTCACTGCATCGCGCTCTGGGATCCCAAGCGTTCAAAGGATAGTCAGCGGCTAAGAGAAAAGAAAGTAAGTTTTCAGTAGCAGATTTAGAACTTCTTAGAGGTTTCTCAATAGTGTTCCAGTATTCCAATATTTTATTTACTTGCTTCAAGATCTTACTTGTCATGTTATACGAAAGCGCATCCTCATTCACTCTTTGAAGAACTTCTCGATGAGCCAAGTACATATACTAGACCTTGTTTCATTAACCGCTGAAAACTGGTTCGCTGTTTGTGGGTCATTGGTATGGTGGTTACGTCTAATTTGTTTGTAAAGCAGAAAGGCACCTCAACGGCTTTAAAGCAGCCTAAAGAGTTGACCTTTTACTCAAGAACTGATGACGATAAATTTCTAGTGGAAGACGATGTTCATTTACAATATTACTATTTACCAGATGGGGATTTAGAGAGGCGATTGGACCTCAGTGGTGGTATTAAAAGATAAAGGACACGGCCAGTAATTTTAAGGATCAGGGTACCTTATCAGGACTTTTACAAAGTATTCAAAGTTATGAACAACGTAAAATAAAAAGGTTAAAGCTGACATCGTTACTTTCCGTGGTATTATGAGAAAACTTATAAGTGCTGCATTTGACACTCCAAATTTTAATCCGATAGATTTACGTATTGTGAGTTTTGATGGCCAGTTATTTATCAAAGAAGTTCCAAAGCAAGAAGAAAAACCTGCACCTGGTTCACCAGCGCAGCTGGCCTGGTATAGTGGTTATAAATTTGAAACATTGGCAACTCTGCCACAACCTTTGCCGTTAGTTTCGAGAACTACGTTGGACAAAAGACCAAAAATTGGTTAACACTGGTGAAGAATATATTACGGTGGTTAAAACTGGTGTTAGTAACGTTAAAGTAATATTGGGAGCAGAAGTTGATTGCATATTTGATTTTAAGGAAGAAGGCAAAGATAATTTGAAGCATTATGCCGAGTTAAAGTGCACTACGGATGTTACCACTGCGGCAGATGCTCGTAAGTTTGAACGTAAAGTGTTTAGAACCTGGCTGCAGTGTTTCCTTGTTGGAATACCTAGAATTATCTATGGATTTAGGGATAATAATAACCTACTCAAGACTGTTGAAGAGTATACTACAACGGAAGTGCCCATTCTATTGAAAAGTAATAATCCAACGATGAATTCTTCATGTCTTGACGCAGTTAAATGGTATGGTACATTAACCGAATGGTTGCTGAAAATGGTACCAAGAGATGGGGATAATATTAGAGCATACCGTCTAGTTTATGAAAATAACCACCTACGGTTAACAGAAATTGAAGATACCGAGCCAGAGTATAAAGGTCTTGTAGAGGGAGAAGAAGTCTTGACTGATGAATTTAAAGAGTGGAGAAAATCAATGAATCAAAGGAATCTGTAGAATATGTAAATGTGTAAAGTAGCTAACGTCTGTAAGCATCAAAAATGGGGTAGGCACCATTGAAAGTGCTTCTTGCTGCCAACGTGATTGATCAAATCTACATCTGACTTTTCCAATTGAAAATCAAGCGTGCCCAAAATTTCACGTATGCGTTCTATTTTAGAAGATGTAGTCAAAGCTACGACGCCACGATCAATTACCCATCTCAACATTATTTGAGTTTCGCTCTTACCGTATTTCTTCGTTAAATCCGGCAAAATATCATCCAGTGGACCTGGTCTTGCTCTGGACAATGGTGCTAATGGCGAGTACGCCTCCACGATAATTTGCCTACTTTGACACCACTCTACCACGCCAGGAGATTGATTTTGCAAATACGGATTAAACTCTACCTGATGAACCATAGGTAAATATCTACAAGAGCTTTCCAACTGTTTTAAGGTCTCTAGAGGAAAATTGGAGACACCAATGGCTTTGGCTATCCCAGTTTCGTAAAGGTCTTCGACCTGTCTCCAAGCTTCATGGAGGTCGATTCCAGCATTCTCTTTCGTGATATCAGGTCTATGAAGCATGTAAAGATCAAAATATTTTATACCTAAATTTTCTAATCCTTTTGAGCCGCTTGAATGGGACCTGAGCAGTTGAGACCAGTCCAAGCGCCTTGGTTGTATTTATCGGTAATGAATAGGTTACTACGGGGAATTCGTGACTTCTTAACGGCCTCTCCCACTTCTTGATGAGTTAAATAGTATTCCGCAGTATCGATGTGGTTAAAACCTTCTTCAATAGCAGTCACCAACTGATCTACAAGTTTTGTAATGAATTGACCTTTCGTTTCACCTTCTCGTTTAGCTATACGCCATTGAGTACCCGTTCCAAATGCAAGCACAGGAATACACGTGTGAGACTGTCTAATTTTAAAGGTAGGGACTATAGGCTTAGGCATTGCAACTTATAAGCAGTGGTTCTATCGATGTGTACATGAGCTTGAGATCTGTTGTTTGGGCAAGATTAGATTTCATATCTTCAATAATTTAAATCTCACTCGATACGGGCATTGTTCCCAGGTTGAGAAGTTGTCATACGTTCACCACGGATGTAATATTGAACCCTGTAGGATGCTATTACCACATTGGTGACCAGCACCAAGGCACACACAGCTAACAGGACGAATACTAATGATCTAAAGGAGATTGCCTCTACGAAAGCGTTTAACGTTTCTGCTAAGGTTTGGGTCCATAACGAAGCTGATTGAACTTGATCTGTTAGGTGCATACAATGGTGCCAATTATCACATAGTTTTTCTAATGCTGGAACATGAGAAATGCATCTATTATCTTCATAATGTTTTGACATCTCCTCACTCTGATAATTTGTTCTGCAATTTTCAGTCTAACTTTTGATCCACATCTTGCTTCATTAGTAGTATGAATTTGACCACAATGCTCAGTATTATTACCAGAATACTGGAATTAAAGGCCAGTCGAACGAATTCTGCAATATGAGATGTATTATTATTTGAAGACGCTTGCGTCAATGCTTGGGACATGGAAAGAACAGTAGTTTACTGCAGTTAATGCAAATGAAGCCCTGCTCAGGAGCTCGGGCTTGGTAGATTTTAAAGTGTTGTTAAAGTCTGACAGTTTTTTTTGTTAAGATATTCGTTTGTAGTGTTATAGGTCCGTTTGAATTAATTGCATAATGCCATGAAGAGTCCTTGACTGAAACCGTAGTCACGTGCTATGGATATACATTTCAGAAGGTCTTCAAATAGCCCCAGTGAGTGACTAAGACCAAGATATAGCGATTCGTGTAGTTCCACAACTTCTGTTGCTTTCCAAAGCCTCTGAGGGCTCACTTGCAGTAGTAGTGTGAAAAGTTTATGCGCAAACCCGGAATCGAACCAGGGGCTCATCGATGGCAACGATGAATTTTACCACTAAACCATTTGCGCTCCACCTTCTTCCACTACGATGGATGGAACTGCCGTTAACAGCTACAGATGCAGATACATAGAAAAGGAGGTCAATTTGGATTGTTCGTTCTTAATTGAGACCATTAAAAGGTTTATCTGTATGATATTACACATTTTTCATCTTTCAGACCGTTAAGCTAACTTTCTCAAGTGTTTTGGTTGTATATTGTTTAGGTTCATCTCGATATTGCTCAAGAGCCCAGGACGCTACTATGTCTCTTGTTAATGAATCCATAGAAATCATTTCTGGTAAATTTTGAGATTCCCCTCGAATACACTTCAAGTTTAGTTAATTTCCAAAGGCTGGTTTCTACAAATAAAACTGTATCACTTTGGGTAACACCAAAGTTTGATACAAAATTACAACATTAATGTAAGCATATACATAGATATCATGGTGTTTATTCTTAGCGCGAAGACTTTGGTTTCCAGATCAATTTATTATCATCATTATTACATATTTAACTTGCTGACAAAAGTGCTTGTGACACTGAGATAACATTAATGTTAAGTACCAACTAGTTATCGAGTTTTTATTGGTGTAATGGATACAAGTAATTTAACTGGTCTTTAAATTTCTAGCTGTTGTATTTTGTTATTTTATGTTTTCTGATACTGACACTGACACTGACACCGTGATATCTTCAACGGTCACCGGGTCGGCACCGCTCGACTAATAGGACCCGAAAGTTTCGAACATGCATACATTAAAGATCATTACGATTCTAACTAACAAGGGTTGGAGCGGCAAAACAGGTTTACCCAGTACCAACACTCGTGTTAATTGTCAAAGTGAGTTTCATCCAAAGAATAACACGGTCTATTTTGAAGGTTTTGTCGAGGCCGACAACATCACAATCTCCGAAGGTCCCCAATTCGTCAGT
Source organism: Zygosaccharomyces sapae (assembly GCA_900465325.1). Lineage (NCBI taxonomy): Eukaryota > Fungi > Ascomycota > Saccharomycetes > Saccharomycetales > Saccharomycetaceae > Zygosaccharomyces > Zygosaccharomyces sapae. The sequence goes on along the minus strand of UEGL01000041.1, from coordinate 17,771 downwards.
AGCTAATAGTTTTACTTCTACAGATTCATCACTAGAACAAGGTACTAAAGAGATGCGTTCCACATGTGTCAGATTAGCTCAGCATTATACGCCAATGATTCGTTTCATTGGTGGTAGACATCACCATACACCACATTTAAATGAAATTGTACCACATCCTTGTGCTGAAAATGGATTACTTCCAAATTCTAAGGACACAGTACCAGCTGGTGAATTTTTGAAGAACTTGAGACCATTTAAAGTTATTCCTTATAGGAGTAAATCTGAGACTATTCAACCTGACAATAGATACAAATTTCATCAGAGGCCATTGCAAGAAGGTGAAAAATCTCATGCTTATGAATTATCTCCAAGATTCCAATTTAAGGGTATTAGCGAAAATGAGATGGAATTCATTAATGGTGGTGGAGCTTTATAAGCAAATTGATAATATTATTTAATTCTGTTTAGTGAAATACACGAGTTAGTAACTCACAGGTAAAAGTGTAACCCTTGATCGCAATTGAAAATCGTATCCCTTGCAAACCTAATTTTCGGGATTCTTGACGAACTTCATCCAGGATTACTAGTCTTGGATCCTTCATAGAACAATAATTTTGACGTGTGTTATTATTACATTCATATCCGGTTGCTGTTCATAACCATAAGTTCTTTGTAGATGAGACAATTCCTTAGCCAATCTTGCAGGGGACATATGTCCGTATAGTTCCTTGATGGTCATTGGCGATGAACATTCAATGATTATCGCTTTTATCTTATGCAGAGGAATAGTTGATGCCACATAGGACCAGAGTTTCGATAGCAAAGGCTCATCGCTGTCAGGTTCCAAATCGCCACAGATGATTATACAGTGATCTGTAATTTTATCACGAAATAAATAGACGGTACTAGAAATTTTCTTCTGGGGATGATGGGCTGCCAAACCATGAGACACCCTGAATGGTGTTATTTCAAAATTCGTAAATGTTGGATTTGTAGTCGTCACTTGGTCTTCCAATGCTTCTGTTTTCAGCCTTTGTCCGCCACCGTGAATTAAGTTTGGCCAGATAGAATCATTGAAGATAAAACGTTGAATTGCGTCTGTGGTAAATGGTAATCCCCATATGGTCTTGTTCATCGATATTTGCGAATTGAATATTAACGGGCTATCTATAACCATCGCCGCGATGTGATCTAGGTGCGGATGTGTCACATAATATCCCTTAATCGATTCATATACCTGAGCTACACGATAACTTGTGATCTTTGGTGAGTCATCTAGTGCACGTAATGTTGAATCAGATACTCCTTGTCGTACCGGCGCATTAGAATCAAAAATCGGTTTACTGGTTCATAGTCTCTTTCATAAAATGACTCCGTAAGTCCGTTTCTCGTTTCCCCTGCTAACATCTTGGCGATTTGGGTTGAACCAGCACCCCATCAATGCATACTGATTCTAAACCCTGCCAGCCAAAGGTCTAATGAGAAAGCACTGCGTAGCACCTACATCAGGTCCACCAGACGCTCCCAATACAGTTACTTCGAAACTTGCCATGACCTATGTCTTTTAAAACTTTTGTAGCAGTAAGTGGTTCCTTACACAATTAAATATATTCAAGTCCCCTGCAGTAGTTGGCCCGATGACCGACGCTATTAATAGTATAGCAGTTAATTATACCTTTCCATCATCAAGCGTGTAAGGCAAGCTACAAAATAGATCATAGAGCCCAAAATGTTTCCTTATTAAATACAATGGGTAGCATTCCGTGCCACTTTTCATCATTAAGAATCACTGCTCTCAAACTAGCAATGGGCCCATTATTAATAATATACATTTTTTCCGTAGTGAGGAAAGTGAAATAACAAAAGCAAATAAAATAGGAATTGGCATTGAAGCTCGAAGATACATAGATAAGGCATAAAAATGAAAGCACATAGGGTTCTACACTTTTGCGTACCATAACCCTTGATGTCCTTGGCGAAAGACCAGGAAAGGTTTTCTATCCTCTGATTGGACTTGAATTGTAGACCTAGATCTTTATCAATTATGGCTAGTGAATACTGTTTCGATGATCTTGCATCTCTGTAAAATAGGACTTTGAGGCATTCAACAATGGCATTTTCAGCTGTAGGTAGATCTAGTTTAGCGACATCGCTGTCACGATCCACAAGCTTCCGCAGAAGTGGAACTGCCATGTAAGAACCAAACCCAGTTGCTAATGATGGAGAAGAGTAGGTGACACCGAGTAAATTAACATAGCGGGAGAATGGTTTTCCATCTTCTACACCTGCAACGATAATTGCATTCCATAGTGGGTTAAACTTGGATCTGCGATGGTACATGACTGCCGCTAGGTACTCAAATACATAGCTTGGTTTTAATCCCTCTACTGAATCTGCAAAAGAATTATCGTAATTGTTTTCAGTAACCAATTCTTCAATCAAAGTCTCAATATGCTGCATATCAGAAACATCACCTGAAATTCCTACAACTGTATTATCCCCACAGGAATCAGTCTTTCCACGTTGTTAAAACGTAACAAGGATCCATAAGAACCTAGATTATCTGCCGCAATTACAACACCATTCTTGTACTTGACACTGAGTACAGATGTACCAGTAACTATGGGTTGTTGTGTGTTCATCTTAGGGTATGCCAATTGTTGATCGTAGGCGCCATAAGTAGCATCTGAAGGTCTTCCCAGTTAAATGGATCGTGATTCATCGTGTATAGTCTTGTATAATGAAAAGTTGAATGATAATAATTCCCCAGTAGATGATTCTATGGGTACACTTCTTCTCTCCTATAAACTGGCCAAGTTTCGTTGAAGAGTGGCAAAGGTCCTTTGATGTTCCACCCGTTGATGTTCCGCTGTCAAATGATTTACAGTATATGTGCGGGTAACCCCAAGGTATAAGTAGCATATTCTACATAATAATATTTTCTAATATAACTCTATATAGCGGCTAAACCACCGCGTACTCTTCAGCTCTTAGCGAGGTTATTATGTCGTAAGGTAGTTGGTCTTCTGTTTGGGAGTCTAAAACGGTTGCTACACTGACACCTGTCAAACTGGAAGAATTTTGTTCCACATGTGCAAAGTTAATATTTAATGGGAAAAGAGCATCTTCATAACCAGCTTCTATAATAAAGCTAAAACAGCGGGCTGACCTGGTTCTACACTATCCACTTTAATTGCGATTCCCATTTCTTCATCGGCACCGGCTAGCGAAGCATTACAATCGTTATTATCAGGACTTATGAAGACGTTTTCAGTCAATATTGGCACCGTAAACACGAGGTTTTAAACTCTTGTTGTAGTCTTGGTTAATTTCAAATTCCACGGTAACTTCGAACATGCCTTCACCTTCCTGAGATGGGGAAACCCATGTTGAACATTCGAGCGGAATCAAAGTTTTGTCATCGTTGGCTCCAACTTTACGCCATCTTAAAACACCTAGAGTTTGGTCATTAGCCGGGAATACTTTATCATTACTTCTAAGACCAATGGATCTGTTTGACAAAATGCATTTTATCAATATTAGGGTGAGTTCGGAATTGCATATTTCTGTCCTTAACATTAACATCTTCTCCTAGGGTCAATTTTGCATGACCTAAAGATTTGTCATTAATACGTAATTCTAAGACACCTTTCAATTCCGAGGATGAAATCGCACCATCTCTGGTAATTTGAGCGTTAATGATTTCTTTGATCAGAATCAATATACCGTTATTCGTGAAATTGTCTTCTTCATTTTCATGTTTCATGCTTGGAAGTGAACTACTACGACGAACTGGAGTGGTAGCTCTCTTAGAGCGGGCACCACCCAATTTCATACCAGAAGATCCATCGGAACGACGTGGAAGCGAATCTTGAGATGATAAATCTTCCACCGGTTGATCTCCAAGCTTCTGAGATTTCAAATAAGATTGTTGTGCCGCAGGAGAAGCATGGCTGTAATAACTGTTGTATGCATTCGCAACATTTGGATCATTACTACCCATGAATTTGTTAGATGGCATGGCGAAATCCATACTTGGAATCCCCATTCTTCTTTCTTGTTCGCGTTTGGCAATCTCCTTCGCACGACGTTTACGGTCTTCCGTGGCTTCAAATTCCTTGTTGCGTTCAATAATTTCTTGAATCCTTTCTTCGTGTGATTCCATGGACAAATAGGTTGACACTTGGGTACTTGACAAGTTCTCCTTGTAACCCATGATAACCACCTCATCAAATGCAGTTAGGATTTCAAATGCGCTGTCATAAATCTCGTTCTCATCGTAGGAGCTCAAACAATTGTTAACCGTTTGAGACAATAGGTTTAAGGTGGACAAATCTTCAATAATGTTGGACTGACGGTTTGTTATCAAAATAATGTAGTAATCATCGAATGGCCTATAAACATACCTGACGTGTTCACCTTCAACGAAAGTATGCTCTGAGGAAAGATTAGTTACTAAACTCTGGAAATTGGACAAAAGCTCCAAGACGCGATCCTTGGTAAGTTCTTTGAATTGTCTTGACAACAAAGGTTTACCACTACGAGTGGTGATAGATGCGGCAAGGACAACCATCTTAATTCTTATTTCCCAGAGAAATTCACGGTTTCAATTGGCCTTAAGAAAATCTGTCACTCACTTGTTTATGCTATCGTTCTTTTCTTTATACACGGTGTCGAACCAAAAATCAAAGGCTACCCCGCCAGTAAACTCTGAACAGTTGTGGTTGGGTAACCTCATCAGAGACAAAGATAATCTCACCAACCAAGAGCCATTAACTTCTGTATTCTTTTAACTGAGCTTCTGTAAGTAAATCTGATAATTCCTTGGTCTGCTCTGTGATAGACATGAGTAAAACCTGTTCTAAAGTGTAGCTTGAGAGAAGTTTTGTACTAAAAATTTGTTAAAATGGAGTAAAAAGAATGGATGGAAATCGAATGGTTGCTCGTCGTATGCTTTGTTACTGAGAATATCAATCCATTTTCCAATACATTGTGGAGTTTCTTTTGTTAAGAAAAGCTGGAATTCTGGTGGTTGTAGGAACATCCTTATTTTCCAAAAATATCTTCATCAGTTGTGTCCAAGACCTCTGGGTATTTTATGAGAACAACTATAGTTTTGAATTCATTGAGGAGCGATTTGAAGATATGTTCATAGTACATCGTATTGTCTGCCTGTAGTTGAAAGAATAAGTCTAGCTGGGCTATGAAAATGCATGAAGTGGCATCAATGATGAAATCACATTTGAATGGCAACTCCTGTTCTATCAGATCTAAATGGGTTTCATTGCTGATGTATTGTATGATTTTATGGTTCTCCTTCATTTTGTTGGTATTCATTAGGATTTTTCTTTTGTCAGGGATTGGTTCAAAAGGTATCCGGGGAGTTTTGGTGGTTTTAAAGCAGTGAATACAGGACTTGATTCTATCTTTTGGTATTTGTTCGTTTCCTGATTCATGATATGGAACATTGTCGCTTCATGAGAGGTTCTGCTTGTATCACAATTATCGTGTTTCTTCTCCTTTCTTGAGTGAAGGATTGTTAATAGATCGTCATCAATGAAAGATCTTTTGTGCGGAATCATGGAGGTATTCTGACTTTCATTATTTATTGTTGAATCTATTGTGGTTTCTTTTTGAGAAGTGATTAGATGATCCTGGTTTATCGCTGGAGTCGGGCGGCTCGCTGATACAAAGTTTACGCTTCCAAAAGTGTTTTCTTCCAAATTGATAAAATCAAATGAGTTATATGGGAGTTTATGAATTTCAAATTCGAATATGGGAGGTTTGAATATATATGTTGCTATCGTCTCTCTAGGAGTGATTTCGGCGATATTTTTTCTCAATTTGCTTGAAAGGATTCCAATCCCATGATTTCCTTTGAGATTTGGACATTTTCCATTTCATGGGTAGTATCTTGCTTTGATTTCTGATATGTTTTGTGGGATATGTATTCATTTTGAAGAATTCGAGTTTGTTGAATTCCAGATCAAAGAGTCGAGATTTCAATATCTCAAAAATCACTTCATTTTACCGACACCTGGAAGTGGCCATTGTTGTAATTTGACAGAACTTTTAGGAGGTACAGGTGGCTCGAAAACCTCTAGGATATAGTCTTTGAATAGTATAGTTTTAGAAAACTGCTGTTCAATCCACGACTTGTTATCAAATGAGAATGTAACTTTCTTGCTAATATTCTCTCTTAACGTTTCTTTGAAACGAGTTCCCAAAATACTTGGCATAAATTCATGCCTTATAGTTTTCAAAGGTCCACTAGTACGATAGGACAAAAGTTCATACTCAACTTGGAAAGACTTTGTCTCCTGTTGTTTGTTTCCGCACTTTGCAATAGGTTCACATTGGGTTTGGAAACTAGGAAGGTTCGCTAACCAAACGAATAATTTCTTGCTTTCATTTTCCAGTTTTACTTTCTCTTTGGATAGTTAACATTCTGTAGATAATTATTTGTAGCGACTTCGGGCCATGGGAAGTAATCTATATTATACTCTTTAGAGGTAAACCTCAGCGGTAGTGTGTCTAAGCGAAAGTGCTCCCAAGAATATGTTCGAGCCTTTGTAATTGTAGTTTTGGAAAATTAGAATGAGACAGTTTCCTTAAAAGTTTTGATTCTTTTCTCCAGGTGTATAGTTTCCTTGGTATTGGTGAAAGTGTTTTGTAGCCGCTGTCGACATTATCCACAGCAGACTTACTTAAAACCCAGTAATCATGTTCCATAAGAGGGAATAAAGCTAAATAGTTGTAGATTGCCTGTGGTGTGTAGTAGTTCTCCAAAATGGCACAAAATATTATCTATTCTGAAAAACTAGTACTTGTTTTAAATGGTCTGAATTGAGCGCAGCGCTAACTAATCGTTAACTTAGTGAATCAACGGTATGAGAAAATCTTCCAAAACGGAGCTCTCAAAGACAAGCTACAGCTTTGGGGAAAAGTTCTCGTAATACTACATCTTAGAAGTTAAAACTATAGATATATTTCCTTTTAACTAATAGTACATTTGGTCCATCCCGGAAAATAGAACCTGCAGCCCCTCTATCAACCATTTGTCTAAAAGTCAACCATTTTACTCCTCATTATCAACAATTTCTAATAACTCTTCAGAATCACTTCTATCCTGTCTATCTTCCATTTCCCTATCAACATTATCTTCATCCTCTTCCAAATTCATAACCACCACTTCTTTCGGTTGTTCATTACTTGGGGATACGCCAGTGTCGTCAAGGACCAACGGGTGAGTTTCATCATTTTGAAAGGTTTAATATTTCTTAACGTCGCACTACTCTGTGTCAACTCGACTAAAGTATTGTACCTAGAAACAAAACGAGGCCTCGTACTAACCAAGCCTTTTATACATTCAGGAATATCAGGCTCCGAATTCTCTAGTGATCTTTGCCTTAAAATCTCAAAAATCGTAGTAATGTCACTAAAAGTAATCTGACTGTTATAAACGTTGTCTTCACAAAGGGTTAAATCCAAGCAAGGAAATTCCAATATTAGTTCTTTCGAGACAAACGACAACTTACCACGGTAATCTTCCAAAGATCTTCGAATTAAGTTAAACAACTCATTAAATCCATGTACAAAACCCTTGCTGTCTTGACAAATTATGGGCAGATTGATTGACAATTGGTCCTTTTCCTCGCAATCGAATAATAAGAATCCATGGCCGTCGTACTCAATCAAAACTTGCGGCAGTTTGTGTTTCAAAAGCTGTTCCGCAGCATGGCGTATTTCGTTGTCTGAAACTACATGTACTTTGTTTTCACCACCAGTCCTGGTCTCATTTTCAACTTCTTCTCGATCTGAACCCCTTGTTCACCACTGCTACTCATAGAATTGTCATACTCCAGCAAATCCTCCTCTTCATCAACCAAAGAAACCCCACATCATCAGAATTGTTCATAACTAATCTAATTGTCTTTTATCCTCAATATTGTTCTTTAAAAATCTTCTCGAGTTTGTATGCTAGGGGTTCCATGGTCAAATTTTGTATCCTTCAGCGCGAAGATATCCTTCGCCACCGTCGAAAACCTTCTTAACCAGAGAATAAACATGTTTTGTTTCCAATACTTATTGTAACCTCCTATTGGGCTTGATCTGCATTTTTATTTGCCGTTTATAAGAATTTAGTTCCTAAAGTAATTTTTATTCGCCATGGATGATGAATTATTGACTTCCAATAACCTCCCCAAGAGAAAAATTGTAATCCAAGGAAAACAAAAGGTAGATAGGAAGAGTTTGAAACTTGAGCAAATACCCTTTAGAATTCACTGTTATTCTTATTTTTGCATATTGAATACGGTACTGACTATCTTCTACGTTCAGACAACAAGGATTATCATCGCAGTAGCCGCTCAGCTTTTAACGTTGGTATAAAGTATAATGAAATATTGGATGATGACGACGATGCGTTTCCCGACAATTTAAATAAGAATGATAATTTTGACTCTATATTTGATACATCAGGCTTTAAAATCACCCAGGATGATACCTCATTATCTACTACTTTCCAGGAGAATATTGCTGTCGTTCAGTCTCCTCAGCCCAAGAGGAGACGTGTGGTAAAAAGCAGAAAACAAGAGATTTACGAATGGTAGATTAAGTACAGCTGTCTTACCTGATCATTTCCTCTCGTTTTTCGTTTCAAAGAATTTAATAAAATGCAATCCGAGGCGTTTTCAGACCTTTATGAAACCGATAATAATTGCATTATATCTTCTCCAACAGGCTCAGGTAAGACTGTTTTATTTGAATTAGCCATTATGAGGCTTATGAAGGAAACAAATGTTGCGATTCAGGAGGTTAAGGTTCTTTACATAGCCCCAACGAAGTCGTTATGCTGTGAAAGATTAAAAGCTGGGGTCCCAACTTTTAAATTTAACAGTTGGAATGCTCACTAGTGACACTTCATATTTGGAGACTGAAAAGTGAGAAGATGTAATGTTATTATAACGACACCCGAAAAGTGGGATCTATTGACTCGGAAGTGGAATTCCTACAGCCGCCTCTTCGAATTAGTAGAATTAATTCTCGTTGACGAAATTCATACACTTAGAGAAAGAAGAGGTGCTACTTTGGAGGTGGTTCTGACCAGAATGAACATAATGTGTCAACATATAAGAATAATTGCTGTGAGCGCAACTATACCCAATGTGGAGGACATATCATCTTGGCTAAAATCTAAGAACACTGAAGAGCGGGCGAAAATTCTGAAATTTGATGATAGCTATAGACAGGTTTCGCTCACAAAAATTGTTTACGGATATTCCTTTTACAACAAGAATGACTTTCTCTACGATAGCATGTACAATTCTAAATTAGATGACATTCTCCGATTGCATAGTAAAGGCCGTCCTGCACTTATCTTCTGCCCTACCAGAGCTTCAACTGTGTCCACCGCCAAATACGTTGTTCAAAACTGTATTCGAGTAGCACCTGTTTTAAATCAGAATGCTGAAGAACTATTTCACGATCGTGGTCTTTCAGAATGTTACCATCAGACTGTAGCCTTCCACCATGCTGGTTTATCAATCGAGGATAGGACAAAAGTAGAAAAGGGTTTTCTAGAGGGTAAGATCAAAATATTGTGTTCTACATCCACTTTAGCGATCGGTGTAAATTTGCCAGCCCATCTCGTCATCATTAAAGGAACCAGGATATGGAATTCAACAGCTTCACAAGAATATCCCCAGTTAGATGTGCTTCAAATGATTGGAAGAGCTGGGAGGCCTGATTTTGAGAATGAAGGATGCGCAATAATAATGACGGATTCAAAGATGAAACAAACATATGAGAAGATGCTCCATGGAACCGAAAATTTAGAAAGTTCTTTGCATTTAGAATTAACCGAACACCTTTCTGCCGAGATTTCTCTGGGAACTATTACTTCAACAGAATCCGCCGTTAACTGGCTTCGTAATACTTTTTCTATGTTCGATTTAATAAGAATCCAGGTTTATATGGTAAAATTACGAAGTATATGAAACACATTGACATGCAAGATTCACAACTTGTACAATTTTGCGAAGGAATATTACAGGATCTATTACAGAATAAAATCATAGAAAAACAAAATAACTGCTTAATTTGTACACCATATGGAAATGCAATGGTTCGCCATTATGTCCTATTTGAAAGCGCCAAAACTTTCATCCATGCACCGAAATTCCAATCGGTTCAGAATATTTTGCTCCTCTTATCAAAATCCAGAGAATTTACGGATATTAGAGTCAGACATAATGAAAAGCGGCTATATAAAGAGATTAATTCTTCGCCTTTAACGAAATTCCCTTTTTGACAGAGAAGAAACAAAACAAATAATCGATTCAACATTTCAGAAAGTATCTCTTCTAATTCAATATGAATTGGGTGGTTTGGAATTCCCTTCGTACCAAGGAGCATCCAGACTACATCAAACCTTGGTACAAGACAAGACCATGGTTTTCGAAACTGTTATCGAATTTTGAAATGCATGGTTGATACATTTATTGAGAGAAAGGATGGAGTTTCACTAAAAACACACTTTTCTGCTAAGGTCTGCCAATGGAAATTGCTGGGAAGATTCTAGTATGGTTCTACGGCAGTTGAAATCTATTGGGTTAGTTTCTGTTAGAAAATTGGTCCATCACAACGTCAATAACTTGGAGCAAATGCAACTAATATCTGATCAACAGATCGAATACTATCTTGGCCAAAAAGAGGATCGGGTTCTAAAATCAAGAGAGACTTAAAATTGTTGCCTCAATTACAAGTTAGATGTAAATTGGAACATTGCACACATAAAGCTAACCAAGTGGAAGTCACACTAAAACTTGAACTAAGTGCTCAATTTGAGACTTCAGTATGGCACGGTCAGGGGCTATCGATTGACATAGAAACTTTAAAAACGACAGGAGATTTGTTAGACTTTCGACGTTTAAAATTAGCAAACTTAAAGACCCCTCGCAGCTACAGAATACTCACAGTAATACAATTGCAGTCGGATTCCATTGAAATTAGCATCAATTGTCTTGAGGTAGCGGGTATCGGAAAAAGTATACAATTTTCTACGAAGGATCTACCCCAAAAATTCCTGCAAATGTTACCGGCGAAGCCTCGTGCATCAGTTTTGGATAAATGCTTAATTCATTCTGATAGTGATTTGGATTTGGAAGATAGCACCCTATCTTCCGATGATTGCCTCTTCCAGTACTTTGACAAAACTCAATCAACAGACAGATCAACGAAGAAGTAACTTCAGACAGTAGACGACTAAGACCTAACGGTAACTTTGAGTGTAACCATACTTGCAAGGATAAAACCCATTGTAGACACCTCTGTTGCAAAGAGGGCATACCAAAGGAACTACTACGTTCTAAAAAGGCAATTCTATAAGCAATCGTACTCCGGGTTCTTTGGATTTGAATCAGTCTTCTAATGTTACCTCTACAGTTGATATCAAGGACATTCCCGATAGCGATGGCTCTTCAGAAGAACTCGTCCCTTTACAACCAAAATTGAAGCGGTTTAATTCACCAATTGCTTTCGATTATGGAGTCCAGTCTGTACGGAATTCAGGAAAACTCACTAGTTCAAGTGATGCTGACGTCAACGATGCTGACATTATTGTACCACAACCCTTAAGCTCAATTGTACTTTCAAGTAGTAGCTCAGATCCTAACGAAACGGAACACACCAAGTTAGCCTTTTAGGGTCAGACGTTGACCTCACCTAGCCAGCAAATAGCATTAATAAAACTTAAGAGATGGTAACCATATGGGTATCTGGTCACCTGATAATTAATTTTTCAAGTGCCTGCCACGTGGTGTTCACATGCACCGTGAATTCCTCCATTTGGCTTGAAATTACTCACACTCCATAAAGATTTAACTCAAGCAGTAAATCTAAATTCTATATTTTAATTGTTTAGGCTACATTAGAAGAGGTACATTCTGAACTTGTCGTATCGTAGGGATCGGTTCGAGGTAATTTAAGCATGTCTGCCATTTCTGATAGCGATACTGAGACAGAAGTCATTTCTAGAAACCTATGCGGTGTGGTTGACATAGGTTCCAACGGTATACGATTTAGCATTTCTTCTAAAGCTGCCCACCATGCAAGAATCATGCCCTGTGTTTTAAAGACAGGGTAGGAATCTCACTATTTGAAGTACAGTATGCTGCTAACTCTCTGGAGAAGGCACCGATTCCCGAGGACATAATCAACGACATCAGGGCTGCCATGAAGAGGTTCAAACTGATTTGTGAAGATTTTGGGGTACCTCAATCCAGTGTTAGAGTTGTTGCAACAGAGGCTACGAGAGAGGCACTGAACTCCGTAGTATTTACAGAAGCTGTTCGTGATTCCACAGGCTGGGAAGTAGAATTACTGTCGAGAGAGGATGAAGGCAGAATTGGTGCTTATGGTGTTATTTCATCCTTCAATATAGTAAGCGGATTGTACATGGACTTAGGAGGTGGAAGTACTCAATTATCTTGGATCAAATGTATTAACGGTGAAATTGAACAGTCTTCTACACCAGTTTCATTGCCATATGGGGCAGGTGCATTAGCGAGACGTCTTAAGTCAGAGGACAAGAGGGCTCTTTTCCTAGAGATAAAAAAGCTTATAGTGGGGCCATTGAACAAATTGGTATCCCAGAGGAAATGCTAGTGGAAGCAAAAGACAAAGGAGGTTTTGATCTCTATACTTGTGGGGTGGTTTGAGAGGCATGGGTCATTTGTTACTTTCTCAATCCAAGGACTATCCTATACAAACCATTATTAATGGATTTTCTTGTTCATATGAGGAATTTTCGTCCATGTCTGATTATCTTTTCCTTAAAAATAAAGTACCAGGATCCAAGGATACCAAGATTTTTAAAGTTTCTGAAAGAAGGGCGTCACAATTGCCAGCTGTAGGTCTATTGATGAGTGCAGCTTTTGAATCGCTGCCGCAAATTAAAACCGTACACTTCAGTGAAGGTGGAGTGAGAGAGGGTACTCTATATTCCATTTTACCGAGAGAAATTCGCGCCCAAGATCCGTTGATTATTGCTACAAGGCCATATGCTCCCTTGCTTGCATCCAAATATCTGAAACTTTTAATGACCGCCATTCCAGTGAAAGAAGTACCACCTATCGTCTACAAGCGAGTTGCTCCGGCTCTATGCAACTTAGCATTTGTGCATGCATCTTATCCAAAGGAACTTCAACCTACAGCAGCTCTTCACGTGGCAACTGCAGGTATCATTGCTGGCTGTCATGGTCTTTCACACAGAGCTAGAGCTCTTATAGGTATTGCGTTATGCAGCAGGTGGGGTGGAGATATACCTGAAGGGGAAGAAAGATACATGGACCTTCTAAAAATGTGGTTCTTCGTGATGGGGATAAGTCTGAGAGAAAAGAGTAATATTTTGGACCAAATATATTGGTACCATCATGTACGTTATTTGTGGTGTACATCCCGGTGGAAATATAAGAGACGGTGCCTTTAATTTTTCCATCCTTGAGAAGGAAGAGGGTGACGACGAAGTTAGAGAACTAAAAACGATGAAACTTTGACACAAGCTCCTGGAGACTCGAATAATTACAAGAAACGTGAATTTGAGGTAATAGTTAAGATTAGCAAGGATGATCTAAAGACCAGTGCTTCCGTGCGTTCAAGAATCATAACATTACAGAAGAAGATAAGAAAATTGTCGCGTGGGAGTTCCGTCAAAGTTAAGATTGGTGTACAATATGATGAAACTCAATGAAATAATGCCACTGTATTTAATTGATATTATTATAGTAACGATATTTCTCGGTTGGAGGTATCACGTGTATCCATATTTTCGTATATAATGAGAACATGGCTCTTCGAGGTCGATAAGTTAGGGATCTGTTGAAGACACTGTTAAAACACGGGCTTTGCCACCTCCGGCTACAGTGTGTTAAAGAATCACTGAACCAGCCAGAATGTCTACGTCTTTACCTGAGCTTGTTAAAAGTCTAGGTGTTGCATTTGATCTAAAGAAATATGAGAGTTGTCAGAAACTTTTACCAGCTATTAAAGTAGAGCTTATTAAGAACAATTTGGTAATTCCCGATCTTTCAAGCCAAAACCAAGCATATATGAATGATTTGTATGTGGCTAGAAGCTTTTGAAATAGGAGCTCTTGTGAGTAATTACTGTTCAGATTTGGATTCCTTTCAAAACTACTTTGCACAGCTGAGGGTATTCTACTTCTCCCCAACCAACAACTAGCAGAATCGGAAAACAAATCCAAGATATTAAGCCTTTACATGTTAATTTTATTATCTCAGGGTGAGATTACGAAATTCCACTCTGAGTTAGAGTATTTAAGTAAGCACATCCGTAATTTGGAAGAGGATGAATTACTATCATATCCTATCAGAGTTGAAAGATGGTTAATGGAAGGTTCTTACCAGAAGGCATGGGATTTATTGAAGAGTGGATTAAAGCAGCAAGAGTTCGATCTTTTCAGCGAAACTTTGATGAATGCCATCAGAGAAGAAATTGCACGTAATACTGAGATGGCATACGAAAAATTACCTCTTTCCAATATTAAAGTCCTACTTTTCTTTAATAGCGAAAAGGAGGCCGAACAGTTTGCAGTACAAAGAGGTTGGAAAGTTGCAAACGGTAGCGTAGAATTTGAAAAGGATGAAGAGACAAGTGAAACACCACTGGAAAAGACGCATCTGATCGAGAAAACCCTCAATTACGCAATTAATCTAGAGAGCATTGTATAAGTTGATATACAAGACACATTCCTATAGCAGTAGAGAACTTAACCGATTCATAATTGCAGTAACATCTCCTTTAAAAGCGACCATTGTTTGACCTTAAAATAGTTGATCTCATATACATACGTTAGTCTTTAGTTCTTAAATATGAAAGAGTCCTGATTTTCCATTTATTTGCCGATGACACCGACAGACTTGTTGGAAGCAAGTCTCTTGGGTCAAAGCGGCGATGATTGCAGCACCAGCACCAGAACCATCCTCGGCGGCGACAATTTGGATTGGGTGCTTGTGACGGTCTTCAATACCCCAACCGTAGATATCGTTCAAAGCAGCAGCAGCTCTTTCCTTGAAGCCTGGGTATTTGTTGAAAACGGAACCATCAGCAGCGATGTGAGCGGTTTCGTAACCTCTCTTCTGACAGATAGCTGCGATACCACAAACAGACAATCTGGCGGCTCTGGTACCAATCAATTCACACAGACGTCTGATTAACTTACGTTCTGGGGTGGTCGTGGTAATGCCCAAGTCCTTTTGGAAAAGATCGTAGGTGTCCTCCAAGTTCTCAAATGGATCCTCTTCAACCTTGGCTGGGTAAGAGGTATCCATAATGTAGGGTTCTCTTAGCTTGCTGACATCTTGGTCCTTGAAAAGGAATCCCTTTTCGTGCAAGTCCAGCAAGACCAAACGAATGATTTCACCCAAGTAGTAACCAGAAGACATCTTTTCGAAAGATTGTTGGCCAGGTCTTGGAGACTGCTCGTCAACAATAACATCGTACCTGGTTCTAGGCAAAACCAAATGTTCGTTATCAAACGAACCGTACTCACAGTTAATACCCATTAGAGTGTCCGGAGTGATATCGTTTGGCAAAGAGCCCTGCAATTTTTCGATGTCCTTGCAGACATCGTAGTAGGCACCATTGACACCAGTACCAAAAATAACACCCATTTGTGTCTCAGGATCGGTGTAATGAGATGCGACCAAAGTACCAGTGGTGTCGTTGATCAAGGCAACCACATTAATGGGAACACCCTTCTCACCCAAGGACTCTTGTAGCATAGGAACAACATCGTGGCCTTCCACGCCTGGAATGTCGAAACCCTTAGTCCATCTTTGTAAAACACCCTCGTTGATCTTATCTTGGGATGCTGGGTAGGAGAAGGTGAAACCCAATGGCAAAGTTTCGTTACAACCGTTTGGAAACTCCTCCTCGATAAAGTTCTTCAAACTCGAAGCGATAAAGTCAAACAACTCCTTAGGGTTTCTAGTGGTTCTCATGTGATGAGGCAACTTGTACTTAGATTGAGAAGAGTCGAAAGTACGGTCACCGTTCAACTTAACCAAGACAACTCTTAGGTTGGTACCACCCAAGTCGATAGCCAAGTAGTTACCCTTTTCCTTACCAGTTGGGTAGCCGAGAACCCATCCTGGGATCATTGGGATATTACCACCTCCCTTGGACAAACCTTTTGCAATTCGTGGATGAAATGCTTAGTGACACTTTGTAATTTTTCTGTTGGAACTGAGAAGATAACTTCTAATCCATGAACTTGATCTAGAAGATCCTGTGGCATGTCTGCCATGGAACCCTTTCTTGCGGGTGGCTTCTTAGGGCCTAAATGAACCATTTTAAAATTGTAAAGCTGTTTGTGTTGGTTAACGAAAAGACCAATTCAAAGATAACAAAGTAAAGCGGGAAACGTTTTGACGTGCTGTCACGATTCTCGCGGTCTTTATATATATGATGTTCAGCGTATACTAACACAAGAAATAACGTAACAGACCAAAAATAAAAAAAAAAAAAAAGAAAGGAAATTGAAAGTGGTGAACGAAGAGAATTACCAAAACAATAACAAGAAAAGGACATTCGGTACCAAAGGTTCATGCAACTTTAACGTTAGAATTGGCGCTTGTTCAGAAATCTTTATACGTTTAGTAAACCGGGAGGTGTCTTAATCTTAACGCCTGGTGATGTTAATCATTTTCTTCGGATTATTATTTTTTTTCGTGGGTAGTAATGTTCCGGGATTCCACTAATTCGATCACCTTCTTTTTTCCAGAGGGTAAAAAGCAAAATAGAATTTCCGATACTTCGGTGCGGGGTAAGGATGTGAAAATCACGTGAGAATCAGGTGAAATAAACACGTGAGAAAATGGGAGTCGAAAAATTGAAACCCCGATTTTTTTAGGTGTACGTTTTGACAGATAGATAATATGACAGAATGCATCCCTAATGGATTCAGCCGTTTTCCCGCGAGAAAAGAAAGGATATTATGCTTAGTAGAACAAATCGCAACCAAGACAAGATAGGGAAGAAAAGAGGCAGTAGTGGTGCTAATAATAATATAAAGTGGGAAAATTGAACGATTATATTGATACATTGCGTATGCCTTGTCGTTACATTTCTGCAATACCAGGGCGGTGATGAGATACACTAACAGTTTCAGAAATACCTTTTCTTGGATTTATTAGAACGAGCAGAGCTGGTACGGGTGGAGCCGTATCCCGACAATTTAGAAATTTGCAATAGGACGGAAACGTCACGGCAGATTGAAGACGTGGAAAAGGAGATGAATCGAACGATTCGAACAATAAAATAGCAGACAATGACAGTGGGGAGATTAGTCAGGAGATAGATCCATTTTAGTGGAGTTTGTTGGAAGTAATGATCCGGAGCACCCACTGAACTGGCCGAACGCGAAACCACCCTGGTTATTACAGAAGTGATGGTGCTTACATGTGTCACGTACATGGGGTCATCGATATACACCCCAGGCCAAGAAGAAATTCAGGAGCAGTTTGGTGTGGGGCACGTTGTGGGGACTTTGAATCTCTCCATGTACGTGCTAGGATACGGATTAGGACCGCTGGTATTCTCACCGCTTTCGGAATTTGCTAAAATCGGCAGACAACACCTTTACATCATTACCCTTTTCCTGTTCTGCATGCTTCAGATCGGATGCGCGCTGGTGCAAAACATAGCCGGTTTAGTTATACTGAGGTTTATCACGGGAGTCTTGTGTTCGCCCTCGCTGGCGACCGGAG